>VNJU01009492.1:0-45489 GCA_008042675.1 Drosophila seguyi | reverse complement strand
CTATGGCAGCTATATGATATAGTGGTCCGATTTTGATAAAATTAAAACCGAAATTCTGGAATAATACAAAATGGCCATGTCTCAAATTTTATGAAAATATGCGGAAAATTGGCTTAGTTAGAATTTTTTCTCAAAATTTTCCGATCGGTCCTATGGCAGCTATATCATATAGTTGTCCGATTTTGATAAAATTAAAACCGAAATTCTAAAATAATACCAAATGGTCAGATCTAAAATTTTATGCAAATATCTTAAATTGACTAAGTTATAATTTTTTAAATTAAAATTTACCGATCGTTCCTATGGCAGCTATATGATATAGTCGTCCGATCCGGCCGGTTCCGACTTATATAGTAGTGAGAGCATATAGAAGACTATCTGCAAAGTTTCATTTAGATAGCTTCAAAACTGAGGGACTAGTTTGCGTAGAAACGGACGGACAGACGGACAGACGGACAGACGGACAGACGGACAGACGGACAGACGGACAGACGGACAGACGGACAGACGGACAGACGGACATGGCTAGATCGACTCGGCTGTTGATGCTGATCAAGAATATATATACTTTATAGGGTCGGAAATGTCTCCTTTACTGCGTTGCAAACTTCTGACTAAAATTATAATACCCTGCAAGGGTATAAAAAGGAGAACTGCTGCTGTTGTTTACGGCTACGTTGTTGTGCGCACGATCAACTGTCAACTTTTGTAAACTTCCGGTTAGTGCTCCGGGTTTTGCTCGGCTCGTTGGTTCGGGCCACTAATGGATTTTTTCCCTCTCTTTTTTTTTGAGAGCCAACCAACAAAAAAAAAGAGGTTAAAATGAAGGGAAAATGTTTTGGACTTATTGTATATGACCCGACTTGATTCTATGAATTTAGCTTTGCATGCACTAAATGGTCGAAACGTATACTTTCAAAAGTTTACTTGGCTTAGTTTTGAATTCATGTTTAACTAAAAACATGGTGAACACGCGACTGGAAACTAATTGAAATATAAGAAATCAAGATTATGGGTGGTCTCATATTTTAAATTTAATAAAAAAACACAAATTCCTGTTTGGCAAAAAACTGGTTACTAAATCAAAAAATAATTTGCATTGCGAATGCGAAAATAACAAGGCAAACTAAATGCTAAATTTTGAGGCGACAATGAGATCTTATCACGCTTTGATAATGCCAGAGGATATTTATAATATTTATTTCTGAAACCATAGTATTGTCAATAGATGTCCCATCAATTATTCCTAGCATTTCGGCTGCTCGTGCACATCTCTCCGGACTTGTTAATTATTTTTTGTTGCTCAAACATCATTGTCGTGTCATAAATTGGTATAAATAATGCGCAGACATATATCCAAAACAAGCTGGGACCAGGATAAGCCCAAGTGAACAATGGAAATCATTCAGCCTCAGCCTCGGCATCGCCGTCGTCGTCTCTGCTCTTTCTCCTCATGACCATCATCTCCGCTCCAAACAATCACTTTCGGCAAGGGTTCAATGCACCCGTCAGCATAATACATGTAGTGGAGTATCTCCGCTGAGGATGGAGATGGAGATGGCGATGGCGATGGCGATGGCGATAATGATGGTCGTAGCATAACAGTCAAAACAACCGAAAAACCGATGATGACAGAAAATAAACAACCAGCTGTAATGACTGCGGCTAAGAAACGACAATAACCATAATACCGGCAACCGCATCGGCCAATAGTAGCGACAAAGTTGCAGCCCCTGGCTTATCGCGACTGTTGAACCGTCTGCGAGGGAGAGGAGAGCCATAAACTTGGCTTACTATGGTGACACTCGAAGGAATTTTCTGGCCATTAGTTGATATGGCCACAACGAAGTCGATCAAGACAGTACTATATGGCCTTGGGTGCGTAGCGTGTGGGTGATGTTTCGCCAATGCAGTCAGACTAAAATTAAAAATTGTAAATACAATTTATGAGAAAAATAAACAACGTACCATAATAATCGAGCTAAAGGTAGGGAGCTGTCTTGCCTTGCTTATCAGTGCTTTCAGCAGTGCCCATCTCTGACCTACCTCAACACCAGAGGTGGTTACTCATCCGCTTAGTTTAGTAATTAGTAAAAGTTGTTATTGCCTCACATCCCAAACATTAAATCGAACTTCTCGCGAAAACCGAGATCACAAATTCCGATGAATTGAATGCAGGAAATTAATAGCAGAGCAAAAAGTGTAATTAAGAGAAAATTAGCAGCGAACAAAGCCAAAAAATCGCCTGTGCGTGCGTGCGAATGTTGCAAGTGCAACTTGCAATTGTTGCTCGCCTCCAATTATTAGCTCGTACATATGCCCGTGTGCGAGATCGGTGGATTTCACGGTACTCCATTGTTTTGCATTTTGCAATATAATGCAGAGAATACATCAATAGCGAAACATGCAAACTTTTGTCTTCTTCTATTAGTGCCAGGGACACCAAAGACAGCGAACTAACGAGGCGAAATAAAATAAAAGCGGTGTGCACTGTGTTGCCACATCGTGATTGTTTTTTTTTTTTAATCGAAAAAATCACAATTTAAATAGCTCGCTTATGTCATCGCTGGGCGAATCGTTCCTGCAAATTGTGTTTTGTTTCTAAAATTAAATAAACCATTCAGATGCTGGGAAGATGACAAAATACCGCAAATACTTTTGTTCATAAAACGCTGCAGCTGTTGTACTGCCAGCGAAAACAATCCGCATTCATTGATTGTTTAGCTGAATAAATGAACCATGCGATCTCTGATCTCTGATTCATTTCCATCGAGAAGCTACATTTTACAGCGACAAGCTTACATAGGTTTTTGGACGTTTTGGGTAGCCGAATTGTCTGCAGAATTTGGTGTTTTATTACGCAATCAAAATAATGTATAGAGCTGCCTTAGCATAACCCGTTTCAGACGAACTCCCTTGCGAAATTATATAAAAATGCTAATTGTGTGCTCAGTATCAGTTCGGATTAGGCTATAGAATCTCCATCCTCGCCAGACCTGGCCCTAATTCATTATTCATGTGCATAAATTATAGGCAAACTGTAAATTATATGGCCAAGTGGTTGGATGGCAAGTGGTTAGCCTTTGGGTCTGTCCAAAACAGCAGGAACATTAGGCGAAATTAGACCATTAATTCGAATGGGGTGTAATAGTTAGCAACCCCTAAAAGAAACTGCCATCAAAAGGGAAAATTAAAAGATTATCAAGAACAAAATAAATAAGAACATTTTCCATGTTAGTGTAGTAAAAATAGCTTGATAATTAATTTCCAATGTTAAGGTGAATCGAATTTGATACACTTATTAATCGAAAGTTCTAAAATATAGTTCAAAATGCTTTAATAACAACATTCTTTTGCCAAATTGCATATTATAGAAAGCACTTATGTATAGCTAACAATTTAAAAAAATAAACAAAAGAATAACTGTCTTTAAAACAAAATACTCATCATTAAGCTCGGTACTGTGACGAGATAAATTGGCTTTCAAAAAGTTCCGAGCGGAATGTTATATATTTTGCTCGGAAACTAGTGTGACCAAATAGTTTACAGAAAGGGCGGAAAACGCGTAAAAGGAGTCAAACTGACACTTATGCACAGCTGTTTTATATAAAAAAAAACTTAATAAAATCAGATATTAAAATGAATTCAAGCCGTTTAGATATGGGAATAGTGCTGATGTACTATGCCGCTAAGGAGCTGAAGGCTAATAACCAGAGGCGCCACGGTCGTCGACGACCAATAACTGACTACTGGCGTAGGAGGAACATAAATGGAAGATTTGCAACTCTTTGCCAATGGCCTTCTAGGCACTAGTAACAAATATAGAATTAAAATGCCCCTTGTGAGCTAAATCCCATATTACGGGCTTTGCCTCAACTGATTTGATTAAAGCTACTTTGTCCTCACGAGAAGAAAACCGTTCAATTCTAGACATTTTTGTTCCTTCTTCTTCTTCTCCGTATCTAGCTTTCAAAATAATTAAATTAATTTATTTCGCTTCGAAATCACAGCTGATTTGTTTTCTGATCTGGCAACGTTTTTACCCGTTTCGCTCGCAATATTTATCTCATCACAGTACCCCCGAAAGCTAGCTTTCAGAAAATTTCTCTGCTTCTTCTTTTTGCTCCGTTTTTTTATATGGAGTTTGACAGCTTTAAAAAAATTTATCTCGTCACAGTACCAAGCTTTAGTTACAAATAATTTTTATTTATGTTATTCACGCAATTTCCACTCTCATATTTGACAGCATCTTGATGGGAGGGCCTGAAATCACCTCATTCTTAGCGCAAACGAAAAAAAATAGAAGTATGGAATGTATGAGAAGAAAAATACATTTCTTTCATTGCCATCTTAGAATTTCGCCTTTCACATATGGGGGAAAAGAAATATTTACAAGCGGACCAAACAACCAGATCTTTGACTCGATGTGTGCTCGTTTTGTGGAAGTGTGAAATGGCTTATATGGGTGGCATGAATTTTGCTACGTATTAAGAACTGCGCCTCGGCGTTTCTGAATTGTAAACAATCCAGCCAGAGGGGCAAACATAAACGAAATTTATTAATTAAACGCAGAAAGGAAAGCCATAAGTGCCAATTTGTTTAAACAGAAACGAAATGGGGCGGGGGAAGGGGACTCGAAAATTCGATGTCGAGGCCAGCTGCCAAAATACGAGCAGTTTTATATTTACTTTTCGGCCGATGAATGAAACAAATTCTCCGCGTTTGTTTTTCTCTAAAATTTTGCAAAGCTTTCCGTTCAGGGCCGAGGGGGCGTATGCATGTTATTAATAAATGTGAACCGCGATAATGTGACACAAATGTGCCGAACACGAAATACATTCTATATGCCTATACGTATACTAATGGATGTTTGAAATTAAAAGTCGCCGATGTCGCCTACATTTTCCATAGAACTTTCTCATCTCATGGTCGAAGCGTCACCATGTTAAAAATAGCCAACAATTGCATTTAAATATTTTGACACACCAAACATATTTGCCACTATTTAAGGCCGGAAAAAATCGGTGTTGACATTGAAACGTTGGCGAGACAAACTGCACAGATAACGTATTCAGAGTAAAATAAAATATTTTAGTCCCAAAGTCACAACAAATTAGCATAATTTTGTCCCATACAAAACTGTTGAAAAGTCAAGCATAAATTTGCGAATGTGTTTGTGGAGTTTAATGATCCAGCTGACAATTGATTGAGTGTTTTGTGAATTTCGTGTGCAGACATAATATATCTGTGTGTTTTTTTCTGCTCGTAGCTGTAAATGGAAATAAATTGTACGACTTTGGCGGTGCTCTGTGGTTATATCATCAAATAAATGATGAAAGTTTTTAATTTTTTGGCTAGCTGATGATTTGCGGAGAGGAAAGTGGAGCAAACATTACTAATTAAAGCGTGTGGCAAATTCGGTGAATGCATTTCGATGTATTAGGAGCAATTAAAACTAAATTGTTAACCCAGACGTTTCGTAAGGCCAAGGCAAATAGGTGTTTAATGCATCGGGGCTCAAATTGAAATTGTTTCGTGGCTCCAGGTGTTTTTCTCAGTCTGCGACTACTGACTTTCAAATCTCAGCGTTAGATCATCTTAACCCCAAAGAAAATACCGTTTCACAATCAGTTTTCACAGCCGAGTGTGAACATTTTCCCGGGCTTTTGTCAGCGGTCATTTGCCGGCAACGAAAAATACAATTTCTCCCAAGTATTTCCTTAGCAGCTGCACAATGACAAAATACGAAGATAATGCCAGCTGGGGCCAGTTCTAAGTGGAACAGTTGAGTTAGCCTGGTTAGTAAGCTCTTTTTGAATATCATTAGCACTCATTTGGGTACCTTTTTTTCCGTAAATCAGCACTTCGGACTCCCAAGATAATTTACCGTATATATTATTACGAAAAATATTCTACCATTTTTTTTTGTCATCAGCATTAATGTCCAGGGGCTTACACCTTTTTCGTCATTGATAATTAAAGCCAAGATACAAGCTGTTTCCTTTTCGCTTTTTTGTCTTTGGGCGGTTTTATTGCTACTAAATGATTATTGAGAGTCTTTAGCGGTAAACGTTTTATGGGTCAGCTCTTAGAGAACTTCTGATGACCATTGGCCTCATGGGGAGAGGCGTTAACATGTTGCCTACCGCCTCCCCCGATCTGGCCAGAAGCTGAGACTTTATGGACGCTTAAGGCTCGACTTTTGCTGCGTGTTTTGGTTAATTGTTAATTCCGATTAATCGATCGCTGCTGGCTAGGATTATGGGCATTAAAGAATTAATGGCCATTATCATTTGCTGTGGTTTTGTTGTGCACTGCAAGAAAATTCGGCCCGGATTAGTGTTAATAGCGTAATTTCCTTTAGTTTCCTAATTTATAAAACGGTAATAAGCTAATTGTTCAAGGCAATATTTTGTGATCGTTGCTACTCGAATTTACCGGAAATATGCTAAATTTGTTCAATATAAAACAATAAAATAAATAATTTAGAGTATAAAGAGTCGCAGTGTCGCTTTAAAAATACTTGTGATTCCGTGATGAAAAAGACAAAAACTAATCCGTTGATTACTTGGCTTCTATTTGCAGATCCCAACGAACAACAATTCGACCAATCTCCCACTCAGTCAAGACATTTCAACAGGTAAGCTGGCCGAATATAGAAAATAAACAAAGTCCCCGACATCCACTCAATCGCGCGAAAATGTTAGCCAAGGGTCGTTAATCAAAAGGCATCAAAATAAAACGCACAGTTTGCCGTCTCACACGGCGCATTGCATCATTAACGTTGAATCAGCGGCTACGAGATACAGATACTGTACTGTGCACATCGTACTATACAGGCGCATATGCATACCTGACAGATACAGATACTTATAGATCACAGAGGCAGCTGAGTGAGTGCACCGAGTGAAACAGCGTCAAATTGCATTTAAATTGAATGAAATTAATTTGACATGCAAGCCGAGTTGAGTCGCCGCCACAACTCGGCTCACCTCACCTCACCTCTCTTCACCTCAGCTCGGTACGGTTCAGCTCAGTTCAGCGCGGTACTTGTCTGCCTTTCAACAAAGCGTTATAGCTACATGTGTACAGCTACGCACTCCGTATAGGCAGCGAAAGATAGCTGCCACAGCACAGATACAAGATACAAGGCACACGAACTGCAACCAGATGAAAGTCAGTGCACATATCGGGCGAAGTCAAAATGACAGCCAGCCCATACAGAGGAAGGCCTGGTCCTATAAGGGGCTAAACTATATAGAGCTGGGCGGAGCAGGCGTTCCGCGATAGATGGATTCTAAACGTATCCGCTAGATACATTGGCCCTGGACAGAGACACACCAACTCAGTGTGTGGGGGTTGCCTGCACCTTTCTGCCTTCGGCTGCGCCGTGCTTTCTTTTAAAAATAACTCGGAAAATGATCTATGCCTGGCTGCCGGGCTGCCATTTCCCAACCCAACTCCTGTTACTGCTCATGAAATATTTTCATCAATGCTTACACAGCGAAAAATGAATGTCACTGCAGGCTTGATCCATTAAATGTATTTAAAATATATAGCTGATATATACATATAATATATATTTAGCTGTTGTTCAGAATAAATTAAAACTCTACCTAGATCCGTTTATCTTAATATCGTAAGTTTATATAGGATACGTTTTAAAATCGTATCTGCAGTACGACTGAATGTTTTTTATCTCCGAGACAATTGTCTTTCTTATCTTCTAAGGAGAGGATTACAATATATTTATTAAGATTCGTTTGGTACTTTCTACCACTACTATCATTCAGGCTTCTTTGTTATCTGTTCTAAGACTTTGGTTGTCTGTCATAAAATTACTACAATAAGATCGTTTGGTGATATGAATCTTTTGTACCTTTGCATCCTCTTGGGCCCTTATAATTTTTTCCAGGAGTTTGCCATGCTGTGAAGGACTCATATTCGTGATCAGCATTAAAAGGCGAATCAATCTAGTACGCTTTTAGAATTACTTTAATAACTGGATAATAGATACGTGGGTATTCGGTATTTAATTTGACGACCTGCAGGGGATCTCATGTATATTACGAATCTTTTCGCTGTGTAGATACGTTTGCATCTGCACTCGCAGTTGCAATGGCCTGGTGATCGTGTAGGCGTTTTTCAGTTTTCGTATTTTGATTTCCTTCATTTATAACACTTTGCTGCCAGCTTTTTCTTCCGTTAGCTTTTTGTAATTTCTCGCCTGCCATTTTTTTTCTTTTGGCGCCTCGAGTCTTTGTCTTTGTATTTTGGATTTTGCATTTAGCATTTTCGATTCGTTAGCATCCGTATGAGCTGGGAGATATGTATCTACGGTGTCTAGCAATGACTTTGGCAGGCAGCTAAATGAACGATTGCCTTATTCGTTGTCATCTCTGGTCCCCGATCGCTTTGATCTCGCTGCAGTGTGGGATTGTCTTAACGAACGATTTCGGGCTGCCTCCAAGGTTAGTCTCCCAAATGAAATATTGTTTTTCTCCCTTGGCTCTGGAGTTTTTGCACGATTGGATTTGGTGGGCTGTGATCAATTGGTTGCTGTTTGTGAGAGTTAGTTTAGGAATTGCTTTGTATGACACTTGTATTAGCTTCGTAATACAATGTAAAATTTTCGAGTGATTGAAGGATTACTACAGATTTTGATCGCATAAAAAGTTGCCATACAAGATGTTCATTATTTTTACTTCAGTATTCATTAAAATAAAACATTCGCTAAATTGCATCATGAATATGTAGGTTGCTAAGGAAAAAGCCACAAAACTCTGTAATTTGTTCATCATTTATCATATACATTTAACCTTCAATCACACACTCTGCTCTCGCAACAATATAACTTAAAGGCCTAACAGTAAGTCAGTCAGCCTTTTACGACCGTTCGACTCAATTGTTAATCAATTTGCAAAACACATTTGAAAATGCCATTTGACCAATTTGCCCGTAAGTACACACATTAAGCACACATTCCTTCCAAATTCTATGGGGCTGGGCAATAATTTTGTGGGTGGCCGTTAAGAGGCACACCCAAATTGAACAGTATTTATTATCGGCAAATGTACATTCTAAAATAAATTCATTTTCGGCCAAGCAGTTGTATAAGGTTGTGGCTTATTGGCTTGGATCATTCTTTTTGGCATACAATTACAAACCTCGCAGCACATAACCGATGTGAAATCATTACGAATTGACGGCCAACTGATGGCGCTGCCAAGCCGGCGTTTAATTAACCGTGAAGCCCGGCAATCAAATGCAAAGCGTAACCACAAAGCTGAAATTAAGTAAGAATCTAACACAAATGCCAGCCATAATGCATAGGGGAATAGGCATTAAGATACTGTCAGTCCAGAGTCGCCTGCACGGAAACAAAATAGTTATGGCATTGGGCATTGAAGATATATTTGGTGATGTCGTTTTTTAAATAGAAACATAAGGCTCTGATTTAAGATTATTTCTATCGCATTAATAGTTTGCCAAGAATTTGTTATACCTTTTTTTCCCCCGTGTATGAGCGATTCTGGCGTTCGAAAATTATTTCGCATATTCACAGAGAACAGAAAAGCACGGCTAACACGTAAGACGTGAGAGGGCGCGGCAGAGCCTCTAAGCCAGCTTGGTTGCATTCGTATCTCTATATCTCCATGTTTTTGTATCTCCGAAGCTTTGTATCTGTAAGTCTCCCCCGTGCCGGCCTTTCGGTGAGCTTATGTAGCCCGCAACTCAAAACGCGTAATTGTTACACCCTGATTACGCGACCACAGCGAACATTGGAAGATATGCGATGGAAAATTAAAATCTATACACAGCGAAAATTCAGGAATTATATTTAACCAAATTAAATATTGATCTCTCGTTAGTTTAACTATTGATAGCATGTAGTAAAAATAAAAGAAGAATACAAGAACATACGTAGTTGCATTAAAATCTGTCCCACTGTAGCCTTAAACTCATGCCGAGCTTATGAGATTTTTGCCTACGACGTGGCAGGTTGGCAACAAGTAACGATTAAGTCTGAGATACAATACAATCTATGTAACTTGATTGTTCACATGGACCCGCGATAGTTGCAAAGTTTCACCTTTTAGGGGCGTAGTGCGTGTGAACGGAGGACGAAGGGGGTTGGAGCTAAACTTGCATGCTTCGCTGGGTCCCTCAAGGTATGAGAGTCGGGTATTTTGCATGAAGCTCGTGGGTGAGTGGCTGAAACCTTTAGATTGCAGTTGCCAGAAGTAATTGTGTGATTGAGTGGGAGAGAGAGAGATTGCAGTGGGAAGTTGCTGAGCAGAGTTCCCTATTGAACGTTGTACTTATATTCTAAGCAAAATCTATTCTAATACACAAGTTTTCATTATTGAGCTTATGTTATCTGTGCACTTGTTTCTCCTGTGTAAAATTCTTTATAAATTGTTCTTTTCCAAATGGCAAAGCCATTCAGGCACTGACCACACCAGCTTTACTTACATTCACCGGAGCACAGAAATGATTCGCAATAAATCAATCCTTATCGATTTCGATCGCAAGTGAAAAGTCAAGCCGTAAACCGGCTAATATCGATCGCCCCAGTAAACGCAAAAGCGAAACAAAACTGTTCCACTTCAGTTGGGAAACACAAGCAGAAATACAAAAACAGAAATGGAATGAACACAAAAGCGAGAATTAGAGATCAACAACAGCACACAAAAGTAGTTTAAAGGGAAATTAATTTTGCACGATCATTGTGCTGATTCTACTCATTGAATTATGTTTGTAATTGTGTGTATCTGTATCTGTGCACAGGGGGAGTCGCTGAACTTTGAATGCGAATGAAAAGGAAACTAAGTATCGATTGCAATTGAAAACTGGAACTGGGGGAAGTGGCCGGGCAAATTGAGCAAACGAGCATAAATTATAGGCCATATGGCAACGTCGATCCGTCGATCCGCAGGGGAAATCACTCGAAATTAAGCTAATCAGTAGTTGGCAGTGGGATGCCTGCAACGGGACGCAGCCTTGATTACTGATTCTTATTAATAACTTGACTCACACTTTCCTATTCATAAAATGAGCCGTTTCACCAAAGTCCGTTTTTTCTTATTTGATTACGGCAGCTTAGCACCTACGGTTAATGTTCAATTTCCTCTTACTGCAGCCGCTTTTCTGTTATAGATGAGTAGTATCCCTGAACAGGATAATTGGTGATATTTAAATCTTTGAAACTCACAGACATTTATCATTTGTATTCTTTTTATTTTGGGCGTTTACACCAACAATTTCGCCTGGCCTTCGCCATGTGTCACGGTTTCGCAAGCATTGGCTTTGATCAAGAAGAGTATATAAATAAACAAAATATTCTTTGTTTCCCTCGCCGTAATGCACATATATATGTGTGTCTCTTTTCCTTCCGTCTCACTCTATTCTTGTTTGCACATTTAACTAATGCATTTGATTTTAACGGGCTTATTCAATGTGCAACTGCAATAAAAATAGTTTTTATGAGCTTCGCCCGTTTAGAATCGTTCACACATGTGCCCTTTCAAGGGGTGATGCAACTGTTTGCGACTTGACTTGGGCAGGCTTTAATTGGTTTCGTTCAGCTGGGTTACTGGAAAGTGTACTTGGAGGCAGTTACAGAACGATGCTTCATTTCAACTTGAAACCTGAGCTAAATGTGTTCAACGCGGGTTTCAACTCGGAATTTTAGCTAAAACGTTTACTCAGAGGTTGCAAAAAATATGATCTATAACAAGTGTAAGATTAATCTGCATCCTAAAAGTGCTTTCTATATTCCTTTAAGTGCTTTAAAATATTTAAAAATTTCCTGACGCATAAAAAAGATTCATTCTAAAATACTTTAAAAAATAAACAATATCTCGACTGGCTTCGGAGGGATTTTGTACCCAACCGGCTTATCCCTTGAAATTCCTTCGGCTCCCCGGCTGAACTCAACCTTAAATTCATTGACCCAAGATCCTCGCTGTAGCTCGGTGGAAGTTCAAGTACGGCGCACACACGCACAAACACTTTCGGGTAACCATGACCACATGGACATGACACCATCTGCTCCGGCTGGCTGGCAGGCCGGCAATCAAGCTCAAGATGCGGTCACATTGAAGTTATGCCGGTCGTCGCCGAGAATGGAGAACCTGAAATCAAGTCTGCTTAGTCATCGAACTTGGCCTAATGCAAAACACAGGCAGCCGACTGCCGACTTGAGGATGACTCAGCCCTGGCTGGCAAAAAAAAAACATATACAAAAAAAAAAAAATACAAAAAATATCTGGGGAAAAAGCGATAAAGAAAGAAGGAAATGTGCTACCAGTTTAGGCCCAAGATCGAACTGAACTGGCCCGATGCCTCTGCTGATGCTGTCCTACTCTACTTCTTCGTGGAGCCGGGACAGGGACCTCGGAGTGTAGATGCTTGTTGGTAGTTGGCAGTTGGCAGTTGCTTCTTGGCTCTCGCTGCTTGTTATGCCCAGTCATGGTTTGTCGGCTCTGAAACGAGCGCCCGCCCTCAACAGGCTTTACTCCCGTGGCACCCGCTGGAAGATGCTCTCGGCCCACACATGTATCTAATGGATGCTGTGCACCGGGAGAAGCTCGGGTGCACTGAATGAGAATCTCCGACTGAGTAGGGCTGAGGCAATTAATTATTCTTTCATTGAACTAAAGATATATTTTATATTTCATATTCACCTTAATTGATTATTTCCTTAAGTTTTCCGGAAATATTATATATAGATTATAAGTTTCAACGGGTTTAGTTCAGTGCATGGCCACATTCTCGCCTGGCGCGTCTTTCGTACGTGTTGTGGTGTACACTCTCAATTAGTTATTCATATAACATGCTAAAAAAAATGTAGAAAATGTAAAAAAAAGATATACAAACAAGAATCAGGGACCACCGTCCCCGCTCTCCGAGAGTTGATTAAGGCCAGCATCCAGCCGCCTTGGCTACTTATGTCTGCGAGGGCGACCGGCTCATCTTCATCATCATCACCCTCCACCCTCCATCCTTCACCATCCACCTCCGTCCTCAGGCTCGTCCTCGTCCAACAACTCGTACATTGTTTGCCCGTCTGGGCTTTGACAAAACTTTGCATGTCATGTTGTCATTATGGTTCCTTACCCTTTTCGCTAGCACGGGCGGCGGCGGCTTATTCCCGACAATCCCCTTAGCCTCTTAGTCTCTCCTTACACGAGGGGATCCTTCGGCTGACATTGTTTGCCTACTACTTGGCACTGCGCTCCCTCTTGGTGTCTGCCTGCAGCCGGATATTCATAGACATTATAGGCACTTATCATCGGTTTAGGCTTCACGCCTTTTGTCTCAGATCCCGGCGGAGCTTACTCGGTCCCTCGTTCAGAGCCACAGTTGCCTGCCCCGCAGAGTAAACAGCGATCTCTGCGGTCTCGCCAGCATATTAAAGTTGTCAAAAGCATTGGCTTACCCTCCATTACGAGCCGCAAATGCTTGTAAAACTTCAAGCGGGGAAAAGCTGGTGGACTGAATAAAAGATACTGCATCCTTCTAAGGATTTGTGAGCACAAGAGGGTGTTAACCTTGTCAAACACGTTTAAAAGCTTTGATTTAGCAATTAAAAAATTAGTGTTTTAAGTTTGAGTCGTCGTAGTTTTGATAATATCTGTAAAGAAATCTATACAGTTTTTAGAACCCTTTACATAATGTGAAATGGTATTCGTGAAAAATATAAACAAAATTTGCATTTGCTTAATATTTGCGCGTGTGTTCAATTTTTTAGACTCATTTGTAGGTGTTTTGGTCACTTTCCATTTCTAAAGCACCCAACAATTGCATGTTTTCAAATACTTAAAATCTGTTTTAGTAGGAACTTTATTTATCATGTTTAATTTCTAAGAATTTCGATTCTCTTCTCTCGATGGTTATAGTTTCTAAGAATAGTTTTCAAACAACTGTGCATCTTCAGAGTTGATTCGCACTCTTTGAGAGACACATCCATAATTTGTATCTCCTTTGCCTCATAACCGGAAACTTTATTGACCATTTCAAAGGCTTTTGCGTATTTGGGTCACCGGCAGTCGGCTTCGGCTTCGCCGAGGCCTCTATCAGGAGGTCAGCCTGGCATCGGGCCCAATCACAGGCGCATACTTGGAATATGGGACTAGGAGAGCCATAAAGCTTCATAAACTGCAAACTGTGTCAATGGGACACAAGGCGTCTTCTTTGTTTTATGGCTGATCGTCATAACTTCTATCTGAAACTCTTCAGTAAAAATCAGAGTCGTAAAGCCAACACCCGAAAAAAGGTAAACAGAAATCGGAATTGATTTAAGCTTGCACTAATTGTTTATGGCGTTGATAATGTCCGAAGCGAAGCGCGCCATAAATTGTGATTGCATAATCGTGGGTCCGAACAAACGAACAAATTACAACATTTTGACCACAACAAAAATGGTGTGTGTAGTAATCACACGAAATACGCGGAGAACTGGACAGATTTAAAGTTGTACCAATCGGGTTGGCATTAACCTTTGGCATTTCGGTCTGCCTCTGCCTTTATTATTAATGGATTGGTTATGAAACGATGTTGGGCCCACGCCATGCCACTGCACACCCAAGAAATGTCAAGTGTATGACGACAGAACCAGCCGAAAAGTATCTGACACTCACACTCGTCCGACGCCTCGGTGAAGCGAATGCACCGCCGCCCGTCTTGGATTGCTGGGATTGCTGCTGGACTGCCCGGACTGCCCGGACTGCCCGGACTGTTGGATTGCTGTTGCTTGGCTTGCCTAACAAGCGGAAAGAAAAAACATAACAGTAAAGTAAATTAAGTAAAAACCACACAGCGGCAGCGGCAACAACAACAAACTTACAATTGCAACGCCAGCAGCTCTGGCAAAAGGCAAGAACCGGACAGAGCCGGCTCTTAGATGAGAGTATATGTTGGTCAAGAGTGGCCGAGAATAGAGAGATATGCTATATGTGTACGTGTTCAGTCTACACATGGAGAAAGAGTTTTGAACATATTCAACATTTCTATTCAAATATCTCATATTCATTAACATCAAAACTTTTATATTGCGTTGCATCTCTAAGATAAATCAGAAAACGATTCCAAGCACTGTCTACTGGCTGCTTTCGGGCAGTCGGGCATGTTGCTTAAATATTAATTTGTCTCAGTGTATGTGTGGCTGTGCGCTGTCTTTTAACAAAAGTGGCTGACCTCGAGAATTCTCGCTTACGTTAGAAGACAAAGAGATCAGTCAAATGTATCTGTATCTAAATCTGAATCTGTAACTGGCCGTTTGCTGGATTCTTGTTCTGTTCACCATCCTCGCTTCGAGCCTCTTCTCCCATGTCGATTTTATATGCCTAAAATTGGTAGCTTGTCTCATAAGTCGGCTGTATTCTTTTTGAACGAGCTGTTGAGTTTTGTTTGTCTTTTGTTTGTGGTTTTTGTGGGGTTGTTTATGTTCCATTCCATTAGAGCCCCTTTGGGCGGGCTCTGAAGCCTGATTTGAAGAAGCAATCGTTGAAAATTCTCAACAGCATAAGTAGACGTACTCGTAGTTTATTATGTTCCTAAATCACTAATTTTTCACATACTACAATGCTTTATTTTGTATCTTTCAGATCTTATTGAAACCCGTGACAATAACTACTCTAGAAACTGGTAAGTTTAAAAAAAATAGTAGATATTAACTATGCTTGTCACTGCTGTTGTTACGAAACACTTTTTAATTGGAACTACCACCGATCATTTTGGTGATATCGAAACTCAAAGTGTTTGGCGCAACATTATTACTTCACATCTCCTGAGGTTTTCTTGTTTTGTCGAAAAAAGTGGTCAACGACTTCCGCCCATAATTGTGTTACAAGCACTGTTACGGTGTAAATACATTCAAAAAATACTAACAACATCCGTTATTAAAAATATATATCTTGCTAAATTATTATTATTTACATACTAAACGAGCTTAGGAGGCTTAAACCTTTTTTTCCATACCTGCTGAAAGTGAAAAGCGTATTTGTCTCTTAATTGATGTCCAAAGCCTTCGGTTCTGGGTTTGCACAGTCGTAGCTATTCTACTAGTTTATTTGATTTACTTTTTTACCAATACAGGCATTGCCCTAGAAGGCCTTTAAGTTCTAATTCCTTTGAAGAAGATCTTCCGTATAGGAGAAACTAACATTTGTATCGAATTGGGGCTTCATGTCGAAGAACCACTGCAGAGAACACAAATACTCGCCAGAGGGAATGGGCAAGCGCAAAAGTTCGGGTCTCAAATAGAAATCCTTGACAACTTGCAGACCCTGTAAAGGCAAATGTTTAATAATAAATAATGTCCCAATAAACTACTCACCACAAAGGGGCAGGTGTGATTTATGTTGGAGAAATCCTGAAAAAATTTAAAGATGATCCTTAAGAATGGATTGTAGGACTTCCGCATATATCGACAGCCATCAATAGTGGCATCTAAGAGCCAAGGCTTAAAGCCACTTGCCTTCTGAAAAATCTTGGCACGAAGTGTTATCGCGTTGGCCGGATGTAGAACTGTCCCGTTCATATTCAGCAAGATTTTTTCCCGACTGACCGCCTTCAGACGACAGTAATGGAACACAAACCACGATTGGTTGTGGCTCTTGCAGACAAAGTTTGTAAACTTGAACACGACAGCATCCTAAAAATCTTTAAATGCACTAAATGCAATTTTATTTGAATTCAAAAAGGCTTACACTTGATTCGAACCCAAGGATGAAAAATGTTAAGCAAAGAAATACTGCTACTGCTCTTGACCACATTGTCCTACCCGAAATGAGCTTAATAAATGACTACCCGTCAGACACGTAATATAATTTTCATAGCTTCCAAATGTAATTATTTTTCAATTGAAATTTAATGATTGTGTTAATGGTAGGATTGATCAACTGAATAAATCACAAATGTACTGTTCTCTGGGGGAAAAAACACAAGTAAGAAAACTAGAAAATTCCTTTTATAATTATTACTATTTTACACTCACACGACTGTAACTAAATATTTTCCATCTCGTTGTTATACAAGAATATATATTATTTTTTGACTTGTAATTGTCAAAAGTTGAGACTTTAAATTGATTTTATATTTATTTTTTGTTTAAATAATGTTATTTTTTAGTAAAAATATTGTTTCTAACTCACGCTTTCTTATCAAAAGCAAACAGATGAATTTTTTGTTTTAAATCTAAATACGTACTTTGGTAAAGTCTAAAGTTGACCAAAACTCCATTAAAACTTCACTTGTCATATTAATGAGATTTTAATCATTTTTGTATATGCAAAAATTCAAGCTTACTTACATATCTAAATTTCATTCGATTGTAATAAAGTCATTAATCCGTTGCTTGCCGAATTACTGGATTTTTTGCTTAAATCCGTAGTTAATTTAGAGTAATTTTTGTCCCGTTGAAGAAATCTTTAAATAGTTTAAAAAGGATGTTCCCAACTGCATCAAACTTTTTGAATGCGAACCGCATTCTATGAACAATAAATTCAGTATCATTAGTCTTGAAATCAACCATGACTTTCAAATCGTCCATATTTTATATCCAAATTAGTAATTTAAATTTCTTTTAATTGCAATAGCAAACAATTTAAGCCAATTGTAATTATAGAACGTGGCTCTAACTGCTTGCCTACCATTTTGTTCTTGATCTCTCTTGATCAGCATCAACGGGATAGTACGTCCGCTTATATGCAAAGTAATTTTCAGGAGAAAAAGTAATCACGTTCCTGATCGGATGACTATTGATCATTTGTTACTTCGGGTTAGAATTACACCGTCACAAGCATTGGTCCTTCGAGCCGGACACATTATTTCCATTAGCTTCGGTGAATTTAACTTACCGTTGCCTCAGTTAGTTTTAATGAAATTTTAAACTTCAAGAGAACTAAAGAATAGTCTACAAAAAGTCTATTCGCTTGAAACGATACCCAAAACCAGCAAAGACATGGTCATTTGCTTAACCTCCGGCCATGGATAATACAACATTTGTATACAACATACATAACAATTGAAAATTAAGAATAACTATCCGTTCGTTGGGCTTTTGAAGTGAATATGTATTTACATTCCTAATGCAAAAACTTCACATGGAAAACTTTTTTAATCTAAGGCCCTATAAGTAAATACTGATTAAAGTTAATATATTGAAGGAGTACAATTTGATATTTAAGCTTAACGCATACAGGAAACATCAGGAAAAGTCGTAATTTCTCCTTTCTGTTGGTAGGGATCATAATCAATTCTCTTCGAAAGAAAAATATATACCGGTGGAAATTATTAGTATATTATCGGTATACCACTTAATTAAGACTAGGTAATCGCCAGAAGGAAGTGGGACTGGAATCTGTGACCCCAGGAGGTGGAACCCCATTACGTAGACTGAACCCTGTAACATGATTTAATTATTTTAATGGTATGTGAAAGACCGGAATGTCTTACGTCGTAGGGACAGGGCTTATTGAAGCTTGAATACTGTTTAAATAGATTGTAAACAAGTATTATTACTGGTTCGTAGGGCTTCCGCATAAAACGACAGGCGTCCAAGGTGATGTTGTACAGCCACGGCTTGTAGCCATTAGCCCTCTTGAAGATTTGGCCGTGCACTCGGGCGTTATTAACTCTTTGTTGTAAAGTCCCATTGAAGTTCAGTGTTGTTCGGTCCCGTCGGACTGCCTTTAGGCGACACTTGTGCACCAAGAGCACGGATTCATTTACTGACTCACAAACGAAGTTGGTAAACTTGAATCTGGCAGCATGCTAAAAGCACAAATTTATTACTGCAAATAAAACTAAAGGAAGTCACTTACAACGGAGCCAGATTCAAACACAATAAATAAAACCAGGAGGGGCAAAACGATTGCCATAGTTCTCATTGCGTCGACCTCTACTAAATGGTTATTTAAACAAAATTCATCCACTATCGTTTTGCTTGAAAGCCCTCTTTAATAAATAATTTAGTAACTACGATTAGTTGCGACTAATGACAACGACAAATTAAAACCAAATTTGTATCATAAGGTAATGGACCCATCAGTATTTGTTACCCTGTAGCCTGTATTCCAAATTCTTAACTTCATCATTAGAATTATTTTATCATTATGTCAAATTCTCTTCGAAGGAGAAATATATTCCTGTCGAAATCATTATTACGTTCTTAAGATACCACTTAATTTGGATTAAGTATTCGCCAGAGGGAAGGGGCACTGGAATTTGCTCTGCGATGAGATGGAATCCCATTACGTATACTGAGCCCTGAAGTAAATGGTAGTTGGTTACTTTTACGTGACCTAAAGATGGCACACAACTTACCTCGTAGGGACAGGTCTTATTAAAGACTGAAAAGTCTTTAAATAAATTAAAAACTAGTATCACAGGCGCCTCGTAGGGCTTTCGCAGGAATCGACAGGCCTCGACGGTGATGTTGTAAAGCCACGGCTTAAAACCATTGGCCCTCTTGAAAATCTGAGCGTGAACCCGACATTTGTTGACTGATTTTAGGAGGGTGCCATTGAAATTGAGTGTAGTTTTGTCCCTTCTCACTGCCTTTAGGCGGCACATGTGCACCACAAGCACGGACTTGTCAACAGAATCGCAAACAAAGTTGGTGAACTTGAACCTGGAAGGACTCTGTAGCAAATTGTGTTCCTTATGACACTGTCTGAAAACGGAAGTGTATCACTCACAATAAAACCGAGTTGTAGCACAAAGAGAAAACCCAGGAGTACACCAACAAAGTTTAGCCTGAGTCTCATGATGCCGATCGTCATTTGATGCACATTTTAGCAAAACTCGCTGAGTGTATTAGCATTTAATGACATTTGATTTGATTTTCATTGGAATATAAGTGTTCCGAAATTAAATAATTAAATCATTTGAAATAAAACAAAGTTGATTTGATCTACATTTGCTGACCGCTAAGCCCAAATGAAGGTTTTAATTTCAGTCTAAATTTTAGTTCAATTACAATTTTAAAACTTGCTTTAGTGCCTTCTAACTCCGAGCTTATTTTACCATCAGAACCTGGGTAATTCATCAGAATGGCGGCAACAATTAATTCATGCAGTGGACCCCGCAGCCAATTTAGAGAACCCCCGGCCCATGGGCCCAAACAATTGGTGTGCGTTGGCTTCTGTTGCCTGGCCAGCGATGCGCACGAAAATAAGTTTGCTTCGGTTCGCTTTCATGCTGCATGTGTTCTGCACATGTGCAGCAGAGCCAACGGCAGTTTCGGAGGGTGGAGCATAGCATCCGCATTTTGTTTAAACTTAGTCCACTCGGCTTGGAGCAGCTGCTCCGGCCACCGGACTCGGTCGTAGTCGCCATGCGGCGAGTCGCCGGGAACCCTCGCCCCATACAAACGACGACATTAGCCTCGAAACTTTAACAACAATGAAAAATGGGCCTACGCATGCGCCAGTTTGTCCTGCTTTTAGCCCACTGTTGGAAGATCAAAGCCAACATACAAGCGCCGAAGGTAGAATAATGAAAACCAAATACTCTTCGCTGATTTTCTACATTTTTAAGAAATATAAATTTGATAATCTGTCCGCTTTTATATATCGTTATTGACTGACAGTCAGGTCAGATCTAATAGATATTAATTTATCAGGTTCTTTTATTGTTAAACTAAACTTCGGAGCTTAATACTTACATCTCATTGTTTTCAGGCTAGAAAGAATGTAATGAATGGCAATTATTCCTGTAAGTTATTTGATTTTCACCTGGTCTCTTCACTTTGCTGTATCGAATTGAGCATTCCGTCACGCCTTGAAACCAAGTCGATTTATAAATCCAAACCGTGTTATCCATGTATGCAATTTTAATTTCAGCCTCGGTATATTCTCGGGCAACCTTTCCTGCTGTAAGTTCTTTCGGGGCTGGTCCGTGGGGCGTGTCCCGCGGCTCTGGCTCTCTGACTTCTGGTGGGTGTGTACGAATTTAAATTTTTAACATGTAACTCATTTTTAATGCAAAAAAAATAACTTTTCGCTGCTGTTGGAGAGCGAAATGGGTCAGGCAGAGAAGTGAGCGTGTGCCGAGGGTCCAGGGACTGATTAAATAACCCACCGCGCTTATAATCGCTAATATTAATGAAGAAATTTGACTGTCTGACATTGGGCCTGCGGCTTTCAGTCTGGTCTTCGGGCTAATGAAGCGAGCGGAGTTCAGAGATCAGTGGCCAAAACAAAATGTAAAATAAACACACAGTCCGCAAAAAATAAACCACAGATGGCAAAACAATTTGCTGGCAATTGCAGGCGCACCGGGCGGCAGTTGGTCTAACATGCAACTGTATCTGAGCGATACAGATACGAATGCTCCGAAATTGAAATCAAATTGCCGCTAGAATGCAAGTGCCGCACTTTGTACGTTGTTGGTTTTCCTTTCATTTGCTTGATTTTCGCAATTTTCCTGCTGATTTGGCAAACTTTTCTGCCTCCGGGATAGAGTTGGATAGAGCAGTCAGTAGTTTCTGCACAGCGAGAAAAATGTCTTAACTTGAAGGGGCTCTCCAATTGAGACTTGGAAACTCTGGCCAGCAGCTGCTTGGGAAGGGTATGCAATGGATTTTGTGGGCTATGTTTTCGTCTGTGCACTGGCAGAGATAGAGACATGCATGTCACTGGCAAGCAGCTACAAATTGCAACTCAGCGCAAGAAGAATGTGCCACGATAAGTCAATAACTATTATTAACATAAGCTGACACTGACGCTGACGCTGCCGCTGCCACTGCCGCTGCTGCTGCCGCGCAGTAACTCACAGATTCAGATGGCGATTTCCAGATACAGATACAAATGTACTCGCACCGTTTTTTCAATTGCCGCCGATTGTATCTCGGCGGAGCGAAAGTGCATTTCGGCCTTATCGATATTGAAATGTTAATGAACTGAAAATTTTGCGTGTCCAATTGTCGAACAGTTCGCGCTGGGAATGTTTTCTGAGTTCGCCGCTCAGATCGCGGCAGCGTGATAATTGCCCAGCTATGTACAATGATATACCACTAACATACCGAGATTGCCATTGCCGCGATTGGAAAGGCAGGCAGCAGCGAAAGACAAAAACCAAGACCAAGACCAAGACCAAAACTCCAACTCAACTCAAACTCGAACTGAAAACCTATTCGAGACTTCACTTCACACTTCGCTTTCCATTTTGTTGTTTTCTGGCCACGCTTGAAAGATATTTCAATTATTGCAATCGAAAAATGAGTGGGCCAAATAGAAAAAAGAGTCGTGGCTCTAACGAAAGGATAGAAAATAGATTTCCAATATGCATTTTCTACATTTCAATCATTTTATCACGGAATCAAGACAAACACTCTTCTGTTTCTCCTTTTCGCTATCGATGCTGGTTCGTCTTTAATGTTGAGCTAAAAATATCCATCGATTTGCATACTATACACTTAAAGAAAGGCTCAATTTTTAATTTGCTTTCTCGATAATAATGTTATTAGAACCTATGGAATTATCATAACGTTCACTCTTCAGGAGTGAAGATCGGCTAAGGCACTCCCATTTCATTGACAGACGCGAATAATTCATTGACTGACACCTCTTGACCCCTCCTCCGTCATTACACAACCCCCGGGAGAGTGAAAACGAGCAGCGGATTGAAATGCCCGCGGATGGTGTGCATGTACATATGTTTTGGTCTGGCCTGTCGCCTAATGTGCCTGATATCTCGCGGATGCACGTAACTTGTGGCCGCCACGAAGAAAGGCATTCATTGAAGCGCACGAAACGGCCGTCGTCTCGATTTATGAGCCAGCCCGCAACCCCACCGGAGGGGGTGGTGGTGGTGGTATTGGGAGGTGGCTTGGGGGATTGGTGGGCTGGTGGGTTCGGCTTCGTGAGTGATGGCTGCACATCAGCGACCACAAAACAAACGGCGACACTTTCAATTCCACGCCTCGAGCTCGGATTCGGATAGCGAATCGGACTCGGGTTCGGGGAATGCAGATTGAAACGGGAACTTGGACCTACACGGCGAGAAATATGATAAGAGAAGAGATAATAACCAACTCTAGGTTAAATCGGCGATTTCAAAGAGCCTTAGCTAAAGACTATACATTTTTGCCTAATTTGGTAATTGTAAGTCTACATTTAATAGGATTTGTATACCAATTGTATTCACTCTAAGATATATCAGTATCTTTTAGGAGCTTTGTTGATCGATTTAAATGCATTTTTTCTCAGTGCTGTGGGCACTTTCTCGGTTCGCGCTTTGATTTGTTTTCTTCGGGTTTTCTTGCTTTATTTTTTTATGGCTTCTTTTGGCGCAACAATTTGAATGTCATTAGTGTCACTGGCCGGCAGCTAACGGAGCTTGACACCATCTCGTCTCCGCCACCCAGTACGCCACCGAGTACCCACTACCCACTAGACACCTCCTCCTCGGTGTGACCACCGGTGATTTTCCAGCGACGACCCACTCCCCACACCCACTCCACTGTGATTTTTCTTTTTCACACTTTTCGGCGTGTTCAACGCGTCCGACTTAAACACAAATTTAAGTTAAAGTCACGTTAATCATTTATTACAGTGCCACATTCCCGCTGGTCAGTTGTGCGCACTGCTCCACTTTTCTTGGTTACCGATTCGCGGTTACTGGAAAGTGTCGCCGACTCCATTTCAACGCGCTCAGCAGATCATTAGCGTAGAGTCGCTTATCTAAGGGGCGGCAGCGAGTACCTGCAGTTTCTATTTGCTTTCCCTGCGGGGACACCGGGGAAAGCACACAGGCCCGGCCCATTGTTCTGGCACATACTGTTCCATAATCTAGATTTCACTCGCTGATAAGCTAATACGTTTGCCCCTCTTTAGATCAAGATCCCTGATAAATATTTAATTAGATATTTTGCTGTTACAGAGCGGTCTGCTTATTGTTTGTCCGTCGTCTTCCGAGTAACAAGCACATAATGGTCTTCTCTGCCAGAGCCACAGATATCTGTTTGTTTTCGCATTAGGCGCTGGCAAACACGCCGGCAAAGAAGCTTCTTGTTGTGATACGAGCGCCTGTAATATGCTGATCCCCCAAGATCTCATCTCGAGATGGGGCCAAGGATTGAACTCATAATAGCTCGAGGCATACAAAGATGTTTGCAAGCACTTAGGGTCGGACCAAGCAAAAGTTTAAAATACCACTAATCATGATCAGTTTGAGTTCTATCCATATGCCTAGATTAGGTAAATGGTGCCATTAGGTTCAAGTCATAGACGGTTTAGTCTTGACTTTGTTCAACACATATATTCTTTAAAGGTCTGCTTGGGCCATCAGCACCTTTTTGTGCCCATCACTAATAGTCCCTTGAATCAATTTATATTTTGAATCTTGGGCCTTTCCAGGCCAAGATCCCTCAAAGCCTTGCCATTGTTTGACGATGAGGCACAACTCTGTAAGGGGCTTTTCCTCGACGGCGGCAATCGGCGCTTTGAAGTGGCTCTAACCTCCGCTGCTGCTAATTAGCTAAAACACAGGCCCAAAGTCAACTGCAGAGACAATTGCGAGGCAGTTCCGCGAAGAATTCCCCCTCCCCACAAATATCTCTCACTCTTCTTCGGTTCTCGAGACTCCGCCATCATCATAGTCGCCATTTCATCAATTAATTCAGCGCCTGGGCATGGGATAAAACACATCTTGATACAATTTATAGCTGAAAGCCGACAAAACGGGGCTGGGGTTACCGCTTGGACATATCCATCTAATGTTACCGCCTCGGCTTAGTCCCGATCTTGGCTCGCGTCTGGTCTCGATTGGCGCCATTGAGATAAGCTGCGACGCCGATTTTTTCAGAGCCATTTTATATCTAATTATCATTTTGCTCGCTTAATAATTATTGCTAATGCGTCGAGACTCGGGAAAGTCGGTGGGTTTTTATGTAAAAGGCAAAGCCAAGCTTTGGCTTTCTGTTTAATTTAAATTATTGCAATTTTCTGCTGACGTCGTTGGCCTGGTCATTAAAGTTATCCATTGAAGTTGTTGCCTGCTTGTCGCCGTGTTTTTTGTCGTCAGGCTAGCTGAAAACACTGAACAAAAAAACGTAGGATACTCTAACTTAGCTTACTTCTTAAGACAACAAGACTTTGAAATAAGTAAAGCAAACCCGAATCCAGAATAGATTGTAGATTTTTTGGGTTAAAAAATATAGTTTATAAAGTGGTTTGAGTTTGAGCTTCAACTTTGAGTTTATTTCTTTCAAATTGTTTCTTAAAACTGACACCCTATTCTCACCGTGCACAGTCCTTGCAGCAATTGCAGTGTGTTAAAACCTCGGGGCACATAGTTAATTATTAGAATTTGAAAGTTTTGCCTTAATTGTTGCTGGCTCTCAGTTGAAGTTATCTGCTGGATCTAATGCCTGCGTTGTTTGTTGTTCGCTGCTTTTTATATGCATATTAGCAAATCTGCAACATCAACGACAACGGCGAGTGCTCAGCATCGGAGATCACAGCCCATGTTGATTAGCCTCGTGCCATCTTGAGCCGACGAGTTTTCTATCTCGAGTGCCTGTCTCCTCCACTCACACGACGGGAGTGTTGAAAAACGCTGGCATGTGTGTTGATCAAATTTGACATCCGACTGTGTAATCATGATCTCTGTGGCAATTCAGGCGAGTCAAGAGTTCTGCGACTCAGCGTTGAGTTATCCATATTGATGTATGAATAGCAAATGAATTTCCCTTACACTAGATACTATACTATATAGTATAGTATAGTCAAACAGCAACTCTGCTCCATCTGTAGATAATTTGAGGTTTACCTTCGCACTAATGCCGGACTATCAAGACTCCTGAGAACTGTTTCCTAATGATCAGCATCAGTTTGGCTTTCCCTTATACAGGAAGCCATGGGCATACCTAATACTATCAGCAGTCATATTAACCTCATAATTACGACAGACACAGGTCCGACCACTCCTCCTCCCGGCGGCAGTAGCCCGCGTTTCCCGCAACCTTTTGAACCCACTTTCCCACTTGGCATGCGGCGATGCATTCACAAAAATTAATAAACAAGCTCGATTACAAGATGGGGAAGCACGACAGAATACTTAATAGTTATTAATTAGCAGGAGGGAATGAAAAGCGTAGCAAAACGATCAAAAAATACCGGGTCACATGGAGTGAATGGAGGGCAGGAAAAATAGAAAAAATGAAAAACAAACGGAATGGGAAGACTCGTAGGCAGACAGATGGATGACGAACGATGCGGATGACTATGTGGATGGATGGGGATGTAAGATGGGCACGATGACGACGATGACTGCGGCAGAAGTTTATAAAATTGACCCGCATACCAGCGTGTGGGTCCCAGGCAAGTCGATGCGGCAGCCAGAGCTGAAGCTCGACACAGCCAGGCCAAAGCCTCATCCACTCAGACACAAGTTGCGCAATTAGATAGAGCATCTTATGGATGCACTTTGATGAATGTTAATTGAACTCCACGCTGTACTTTTCGAGCATTGTTCAGCTGCCAGTTGAGGAAATGCCGGAGACTTTTCCCCAGATCCTTCACGGATCTACCATGCCAGAAACTAGTTCAGCTAAACGCCGACACCTGCCCACAGCTCTTCGGGGCTGGGACGAATCCGGCACTTAAGTTCCAACAGCTTTTTAATAATAAACGTCCGAGGTACTCATTGTGGTGTTTCTCTTATCTTGCAGCTAATGAAATCGGACACCTCCGTGGCCCCCGCCCGATGTGCGTGGGTGGTGGCGCATCGCTTTTGAGTCGGAACCAATTCTCGACCACGGAGACATGCTGAGCCAGTGACCAGGGGCCGAAGAACCCGCGTAGGAGTCCGCTGCCATGTGAGCAGAGCCCATCTCTCCCCCATCTCAGTCCGAAGCACACAAGAAAACCCAAACGGAAAGCAGAGCTACGGAGAGCGCCAGCGCCAAGCGACAGTTGCAGACAGACAGGTTGCAGTAACACTCGGCACCAGAATGGAGGCCACCGAGCAGGATGTCATGCTGGAGGGCAGTGAGGACCTCATGTCCACATCGGCCACGTCCGCAAATGGTGGCGACACAAACGGTTGCGGCAAGAAATCGGTGAGTAAAGCCCCATGCCTAAAATAGGGTGTTGCAGAGGGATAGAGGGATATATCGGATATCGTGAAGAGTCGATAGAACAGTACCTTTCATTTAGATTTTGGAATTTGGTACAATATAGGAATTCTTTAGCGAAAAAAATCACTAGATGCATACATGACACCTTAATAGAAAGGGGCTCAACGTGCATACATTGGATTGTCTTAGGCGAGCATCTTCTAAAAATATTGGTTCTTGGTGAGACATTTTTCAATTTTGCACTTAAAAAACTTGGAACTTAAAGATGGTCCCATCTCAAGGAAGCAACCAATGGTAAATTAAAGTTTTTACTTCTTGACTGACTGCTTCGGGGGCCCGTTTTAGGCCTTCAGTTTATACATTTGAGTTCTAGTATTTCTTGACATAAGTATTTGCGGACAATGAGCTATGGATGGGTGGCCAAGCCTCGCTTGACTTTTCCCACACTGAGTTACAGACCACTTACTGACATGTACACTCGTATTTAAATACCATAGGTACCTAGGTAACTGGGTACGCATGTGGGTGGGTTGGCAGGTCACAGCACTTGAAATACGGCTAGAAACCTCTGAAGCCAACAGTTAAAAAGTAAAAACATTCAAAAGATGAAAGAAGAAAGTAATAGAACAGAAAGGGAACATAACATTTTGAAGCGCCTCGAAGGCTGTTCAGAATGTTTGGAAAGAGAGTGGAATAAATACTAAGTTTGAGCTAACCCGATAGCCGTGAACTTATAGTTTACAGCGCAGTAAATCAAACACATGGCGTAACATCGGGATATATTTTGTACTTCTCGTAAGTAAATCTGACTCATCGCCGCAGCTTACATAAACTTTCAAATATTGTAAATATTTCGCCAAAACAAATCACTTAAGGACTCAAGGTTTTCCTTGGCTTGGCTGGAGCATTTAGCCAATCAGAACGCCCATATAAGTCGGCGCTGAATATTTTATGCAATTAAAGGCAGTTCAAGGCAACAGCAGCAGTTCGCCTGCCAGCTTAATAAGCAAAGTACTTAATAGGATTTAAGAGCACATATAGGCACAGGCTGCCCACACACTTGGTAAATATGGAAGCAATAACAATGACTCCACACCCTGGACATCGGACTGCTGACATTTGCATTTGACTCTCGATCTCGATCTTGGCTCCCCTCTGTCTCGGACCGGGCAACTCCGTTCAATTGAAAGCAATTCATGCTAATTACAAATTTTATTGCATTTATTGTTAATTACAGTCCGCAACCTCGCCAGATCCCACATCGTACGTGGCCAAGGCGCGAGTGACTCGTCCCACGCCGCCAGCCCCGTCGAAGAATCCGATGCAGTTCGTCCAGATCAAGCCCTGCAACCTATACCAGAGCGCTCAGCAGCAGCTGAAGAAGGCCGAGGAGGTCAAGAAGTTGAAGGAGGTGAAAAAGGAGGAGCCCGAGGAGTGGCAGAACGTAAGTCCGGATCATATATCGCACCGATCCGCGAGAGAAACTCCCACTCGATCACAGAGTCGTGACAAATTTCTCAATGATTAGACGAGGTGTTTGAATACCCAATATGATATAGCTCAGTTTTCTTGTTAATAGGTGGAAAATGTTAAAATCATAGCTAGACGTTCTGCCAGAAAGTTTTGAGAGTTCTTCCCTTGTGAGGAACATGTAACTGCACTAGAAGTTACCATTTTGATTATTTAGATAAGGAATCGAAATCCAATCGATGGTCTTAGATTCTAACCGACATAATAAATGAGATCCGATGGACTTCGAAGGGTATTGCAATCTCCTACTGGCCGAACTCCTTTCCTGTTTGTTTTCACTGGCCTCTGAAAATCTATCGCCGCGGCCAAAACTAAAGCGAAACTACTTGGGCATGGCACTTGGCACATGGCACACGGCACTCGGCTCGTTGTGGCCGCTCCAGTTTCCAGTGCACGTCGCTCCGTTGGCGGACAAAAAAAAGATATTGCATTGCATAATCACAACTATTACATTTTGTTGATAGTTTTTTACCGCTTCTACTTGTGTGTGCTGCGAGTTACATGCAAATTTGCCGCTGCCATAACCCCGGCGAAGTGCTGCCTTTGACGTGACTGTACCTCCCAACTCATTACCTAATCAGCAATTGCGATGCAGCCGTTGCATTTGAAGTGGCTTTCGTCGATTCGGTCGACCGATGTCTATCGCAATTTCATATGTTCCCAGACATAACTTTCGTGCCAAAAACAAAGCGAAACCCAAATGTCTAACAGAAGCCCCCTTAAAATGCGTAGAGCGTCTTCGAACTGGGTGACTGCGAGTCTTAGCGATGGGAAAGGAAGTTCAAAATGTCGGTTTCATGGTATTAAAATGTGCAAATGGCTTTCTTCTGTTTTGGCCGCCAGTGCGAGAGATTGTTAATCACCGAACGGGGAAGAAGACATTTTTATTTAGAACTGCAGATCGATAAAATACACGAAGCTAGCCACCGGAAGCTCTCACAACTGTTAAGCAAACGAGGAAATAAAAGAGCACCGATATGATTATTAACAAACGTTACTCATTAAAGAAGTACCCACCAGATATGCGGAGTCGGTTGGGTTAATTAATGAAATCTTCAGAAGAATTCGCCGTAGATTATAGTAAAATCTCCCGTTCCAATCTGGACAATCGCACATCTCTCTGAGTCATGCAAAACGTAATCCGAAATTCTTGATTGAAGTCGAGCAGTCGTGGCAGTCGAAACCGAGCGAAGTTCACGCGCCTCGGAAACATTTCACCTTTGTCACGTAGTTCCGCAGCCGCGTCGCGTCGCGTCAAAACTTTTTAATTGCCATCAAAAGAAACTTTTGCTCTCCACTTCCACAATGCGAATAATACAGCGACGACTTTTACACTTACACGTCTGCCAATGTTTTCTATACTAACTTTCGCTACCTTTTTCTGCCCCAAAACAAAACACGACCAACAATGCAAACCGAACGAACCGGTGACAAACAACAAACAATAAATAATAACCGGCGAACTCACAAACACAGAACCTTGACAATTGGAAATCATCAAGGCGAAAACGTGTCGAGCACATCATCGATCGTGTGGTGGAGACGAAGAAGCTCGAGCTGGAGGAGCATGATCGCATGCGGCGGAAGTCGAAGACATTCACCGAAATGATGGAAGAGAGGCAAGTACAATTTCCTAACGTCGTCCGAGTGCCGAAAGATGTATCCTTAACAGGGGACTCACTGAAACTATTGCCGCTAAGCTCGGATCCAAACCAGATCTTTTCCTTAATTTTAATTTGACTTTTGCAATAATTTCATACGAGTCTCCTGTTGGGGAAAATGCTTAAACGATTCTTATAACTCACTGCATCCTATCCTTTAATAGGGCCGAACGGGGCGGACCTCGGGGCCGTGCCAAGCTGGCTTCCCTGGCCGTCTACAACGAGGATGAAACGAATGATCTGAGCGACCTGGGCATCGGGACGAGCAGCGCCAGCGGCAAGAGCAGTCTGTCCGAGGATTACGACAATAATAGTGTTATGGTGAGTACGAGCCAACAGCCGCGGAATGGGGGTCAATGTAACACCCATGATCATTAGCACGATTTCCACTCCGAGTCCATTTCTTGGCCATTTTGTTTCATCTTTTTTCTGGGTGCTGTGAGCGCTTGCGCGACGTTTATAGGCAATTACAACAAATTAACAATTAAACCTAATTTACCATCGTTTCGCCGCTAAATCCAAAGCCTCTGCCGGTGCTTTCAATTGGCCAATGAAGCCTCGTTGGAAAGTGTTGGCTGCCAGCAAAGCGAGGCGACGCGGGCTAATAAACACAAATGGTTTATTAATCGAATGCGCGCACTAGCACCGCCACAATAAAATCATAATCATAAATAATAAACAATGAGCGGCGCGGCATAGGAGATTGGGATTGAAATTGAAATTGAGAGAAAGATTGAGCTGCGGATTGAGCAATTAGACGCGCTTGTCGCCAGGCCGTAAAATGTAGTGCCGTAAAATGTGGAAAATTTATGTTTGTTCATGGCATCTCGGGACCCCTAAGAGTGGGGTGTGATGCCAACAGATCGGCAAGAATCTCAGACAAGAAAGGGAAATTTACTGGGCAAAAATGAAAGTTAAATGGGAGGCAGACAGAGCTTGAGAAAGGCCATATCATTGTGACCCAATGTGAGAAAAACAGCGGAAGACACGATCGTAAATTGCTAAAGAGGAAGGTCTTTAAGACTTTTAGAATCTAAAAAAATTTCTTGAATACAATCAGCATATATCATCAGTTTTGGTATGACTGATTCTAGAACCAGTTTCCAACTTACTCCTTCTATTAATCACCCCAAACACTGCCATCTAATCTACATCTTGGTTCCTTTTGCAGAGTGACAATGCCGCCCAGCTGGACAAGGCCATTGGCGCAGCTGGTTCTGGGGCTGCGAGTGCAGCGTCCCGCAACGTGGACGAGCAGCAAAATCACATCAACCGCAACGGCAGCAATGGCAACCACGGCAACGGAGTGGCCATTGCCCAGGCGAGCACATCGAACGCCTCCAAGGCAGCGGGAAGGGAGTACATCTCCTCGCCGGGATACGACACATCCTCCAGCACGGCGCCCGCCAGCTCTCCGGACCCGTGTGAATACACCTACGAGGGAGCGATCCAGGACTACAAGCAGCGGGTCCAGAGGGCCAGCAGCAATGGCAACGCCAATGCCAACGGAAAGATGAACGGCGAACCGATCGCATATCCCACCCGGCGCGGCTCGAAAATCGAGGATCGTCTGAGCGGCTTCGAGGTGACCTCACCCAGCGACACGCAGGAGGGCGTCGAGAAACAGAAAGTGGATGTGCCCAAGGTGGACATCTCGAAGCGCAAGGAAATCTTCGAGCAGGCCAAGGCGAGCGGCTCCCACGGAGCCTCGTCCGCTGCTCCCAAGGTAGTGCTGCGGGACCGACTGGCGAACGGCAACGGCGGAGCCCCGGCTGGCTTCAAGCCGGAGGTAAAGCGTCTCTCGGGCGACATCTCCAGCATTCGGGATCGGATGCAGAGTCTCGAGCAGCAGCGCAACGCCTTCAATTCCAGCAAGAGTGTGGATGTGCCGGTGCCGCCTCTCAAGCAGCGCTTGAACAGCCTGCAGCAGTCCGTTACCAAAGAGGAGCAGAAGAAGCCCCCGCTGGTGGCCCTCATCGATGCCCGCCAGCTGGAGATTATGAGAGGAGAGGAGGAACGCATGCGTCAGCAGCAGCAGCAGCAGCAAAAGAAGGAGCAGCGTCTCGCCCAGCACCAGACAACTGTGGCCCCTCCGCCGACGGCAGCTCCGCCAGCTCTGATCATAGAGGAGCCACCAGCGGCATCCGCCAACGATGACAGCGGCATCCAGGAGGACACCAGTGAGGAGCTGCAGCAGCAGCAGCAGCAACTCAACGCAGCTATCGCCGCCTTGGCCCTCGAGGAGCGTCAACTGGAGGAGGCTGCCAATGCGGTCAACCAGATCGAGGCGGAGTTTGACGAGCTAACCGATCTGAATCCATCGCCATTGCCGCCATCACCGGCTCGACCCTCGGTCCAGCCCTCGTCATCATCACCTTCATCGTCGTCAGCTGCCCCAGCTCCAATTCAAGCGGCCAATCAGGCGGCAGCTCCTCCATTGCGGGACATGGAATTTAGTGTAAGTTCTACTAACAATTTTATCGAATCCGCTAAGATAAGTCCTTGTGACGATGTAGTAGCTGCTTCAGCGGTGTCGGTGTCCAAATCTGGCCCCACTCCCACTCCCACTCCTGCTCCCAATCCGAGTCCCAATCCCAATTGTAACTTGCGTAGAAAGCCCTCCAATGAAATGGTCCATCATCGCAACTTGCTAAAAATGTTCAAGGAAACCTTTCAAAACGATGACGATCTGAAAGAGGTCGGGGAGCCGGTCACGTCGCCCGGTCAGTTTACCCAGATCTTTGACTTCACCAAGCATCCACCGACCCAGCCCATTAATCCCCCGGCACCTTCAGCACCTATATCCATACCACAACCACAGCCACAGCCAATACTAGCACCCTCGAGCCCGTCTCCCACCCAAATACCGCGTCCCCTGGGCAAGCCGCCCATGTCTCCGAAGTCAGTGAGATTGGCTGCGAGTTCCAGGGCTCCTCAGATTAACCCCGTCAGTTCGCCCCCGGGCCCCGGATCCACGCCCCAGCAGTTTAGCATAAATGGTCGCGTGGAGATTTTCAACTCAAGGCAGCTGGACAAGCCGCCGACGCCACCAGCTCCGCCCAAGAGGTCGGTGAGGATTGAGCAGCCAGCTACCAAGGAGGTTGCAATTCCTCCGCCGGAGGTGGTGATGTGTGCGCCCCCCATGACCATCGTTCATCCCGATGAACTGCCGAAACCAAACACGGTGAAGGCCCTGTCCAACTGCTTCAGCCAGGGTGATTCCACCCCGATTACCTCGCCCATCATGTCGCCCAAGCCTCTTCCCAGGAGCCGCATTCCCCAGATCACACCACCGGCTTCTCCGAAGCCCTTGAAGCGAGCTCAGATCGAGCTGCCCACTCTGGACGTGGTGGATCGCAGCTCCGGGGACTATGCTCCAGTGGTGTGTCAGACCAAGGCGATAGTGCACTCCCCTCCAAAGAAGGTGAATGCGGCTCAGGCCACCAGGCCGCTAGATCCCCTGGCACCCAACGATTCATTGTACCTGCACACATCTTCACCGTGTGAAATGCCAGCCCTAAAGGTCTGCTCGCCGAACGAGTCCAGTCTGTTCAGGTTGGCTTCGTCGCGTCCCACTTCGCCTTCCGTGGAGATTGCCCTGTGCCAGCAGTTCCTGGATAGAGAGGCACCCAAGGACCTCCAGATGGCAGAAGAAGATCTTAAGAGACTGGAGCAGTTGGTTGTCGAGGAGAAGCCCTGTGATAGAATCGATGTGACCAAATCACCACTGCCCAGCACGGGATACCAGAATGTCAGCGAAGACCTGGTAAAGAAGTGCGACGGGAAGAAAGAGTCCCAGGCGGCAAGGAAAGAGCGGCAGTCGCTGGAGGAGGAGCCCAGCCAGGAGGAGATTGCCCTGTGTGCCGGGTTACTCGACTGTCTGGCCCCGGCTCTGGAGCCCGTCTGCGACAGCATTGATGTGAAGAAGTCCCCAGTGCCGGCCACTGGTTTCCAGGACATCAGCGAGGAGGAGGTGAAGTGGTGTGATAGATCCAGCAAGAACTCCGTGATCATGAACAGACCCAGCTCTCCGATCGGTAGTGCCCGGGCCGCCCACTCCAAGGCCTTGATGGACACTTGTGAGCAGATCATAGCGGAGGAGCGCTTGGCCAGCAGTCAAATGATGAAGACTTCGCTGCCGGAAGCGGCCGAATCAAAGCCCTCGACTCCCCTACTGGGTCGCAGATCCAAGATACCCATACCCAAGCCCTGCTGTATCTCAGCCTCCGGAACCGACTCGATCAGCCGAGCAGGCTACGCTCCAACCGCAACGCCTTCGCCTTCGGAAGCCGTGGAGCAGCCGCTGATAGCGCGCACCCACCTGGTGGAGACGGAGATCAAGGTGAAGGAGATATCCCCGCCCAGCTCGCCCAAGACACTGCGTGAGAGCCCGCCCTCGCCTGCTCCACCTGTCAAGGAAAAGAAGACCAAAAACATATTCGACTTCCTGCGCAGGAACTTTGGGCATCATGAGGAGCCGCAGCCGCACCCCACGCTAAACGAAACCCTCGAGAAGAAGGTGGTGCTCACCAGCACCAAGAGCGGGGTGGATGTGGTCAATGCCGACGAGTTCGTCCGGGTGGACAACTCTAAGTTCTACGTGGCCAGCGAGGAGGAGGATGAGCCGGCACCGCCGCCCCTCCCAAAGACTCCGGCGCCCGTAAACATTGAGATTCGCAAGAAGATCACCACGGACGAGATCCTGGAGAACACCACGGAGCAGGCGCTGACCCAGGAGATCAGCGACTTGCTGGACGACGAGATAATGAAGCTGGAGGCAGCAGGTGCCGCCGCACTAACGAAGTAGAAGCATCGTGGAACGGAAGCTGCACTTGATCTGAAAAACCTGAAAGGCGGAGCTGTGGCTGCTCTCTCGGAGTGACGGTATGTGATCTCTTCGCTGGACTAACTGAACCGACGCACCCCCATGACCTAGCGGCTCTCTGATGTGAAGCAATCGGGGAATATGCAATTAGACACAAAATTCAACCGAACTTGAACATTTTGCAACCGATAACAACGAATGATACGTTCATCGAATTTATTTTCTACACAAGAATATTTATTTAACCTGGTTTCTGTTTTATTTTCCAATTGACTTTTTTTTCGAATTATGTTCGACATTTTGTTATGGGCTCAAGCTACGTAAGCTACAGTTTTTCTTTATCCACATATTATTATATCTATACTAAACCCGATTTATATGTATAAAACCAAATTTGATTTTATGTAAAGAGAAATGTCAAACATATGTTTTATGGTTATATATTTTATACACAAACATATACACACAAAAACTAAAAACACACGAAGATCGAAACTGATTCGCGCTAATACAGAAAAAGTAAATTGAAAACCTCAAAAGCATACCAAATAATATATAAACGAGGGAACAATATTATAAATACAAATGAGATATAATTGTTGTGCTATTTTATGAATAAACCTAAACTAAAATCGAAACCAAACTGGAGCTGCAATTAAAAAAACGAAAGAAACATAATTTTCCTACACGACGCTGTGTAAGTTTACGCTTATCGGAGACGCAAACGCTTGCACTGCTTTACGGCCGTTGCAAGGTCTACATACAAACACCTTCCCAGTGTAGAAATTGAATGTAAAAAATATGATAAATATTTGTACGATCTAGCCGACTTGCCATGAGCCTGTAGATAATGTTTTGGTTTCTCGGCTTGAAGAAGGGTCCACCTAAGGACGAGGACTAAACGAAGGACCGATCGCTCTCCCCATGTCTAAATAATCAATCCCCGGCCATCTATCCCTCCTGGAATCCCCAAGACCCATTGCCAGAGGTTGAGGCTACCTAGTTAAGGCTGTATTTCTACCATAACCATAGTGCTATCTGATCTGATTCATCCCCTGTCATAACTCGTATGTCTCTCTTACACGCCTTGCACTCTCGTTTGCTGGCTAAATAATGTATAATATGATCTATCTATTAATTAATGCAGTTGCATAGTTTACACGCTTACTGCCAGCAAAAGTTGTTGCAAGTATACAATTTCCGAGGTAAGCGGCTCTCTCTATCTCTCAATCTCTGACCTGTGTGCCTCGTTCAAATCCTTTTGTTTGCTTTGTTGTCTTATTGTTTTTGGTTGATTCGTTGCCCGTACTCCTGTTTGTGTTTACCTTCTAAGTTGCATTGCATGTTGTAGCCGAGTTTTACCCACTTAGCACCTTTTTAAAATGCCAAAAGTCATCCATCCGCCTAGTGGGGTTTCCCGGTTTCGCACTCAGCGCAGCGCAGCATACTTTGGGGGGCTTGGAGCCGCGTGTCCATCAACCCCCTATCTGCAGACCCTGGAGTGCTGTCTCCGCAGTTTTGCCGCCCCATATATATATTCTTTCCTTCCCTTCTTTATCTAAGCGAATCGCTTGGATCGATTTCGCGCTGCGCCGCCTGCGTTTTCAGTCTGCTCTAAGCCCTCAGCGGGCCTGGTTCGTTCGCATCAACAAATAGTGTCGTATATTCGGGTCTATATACCCCTGCAAGACCGCCGCTGGTTATCTTTGCAGTGACTAATAATAATAATAATAATAGCACTAATATAATCGTGCAAATAATTCGACAACGGGGGGATACACGGGCGGACCCTGGCTATCTAGAGATATAAAGCCAATCGATTGCAGCGCTCCAGTTCGCTGGGTCTGGTCGATCGTAAAGCAGTGGTGAGCGGCCAGTTTCAAACCCCGATTTCTATACCTACATACTCTCTGAAGTGCTTCCCCTGGAATTTATATGAGCGTTTCTTGGAATCTCTTGATACTTTTTTGATAACCGGAAACAGCTGATAGCATTTTGCGTAGGTATTTATATATTGAGGTGCCTTATCGACGGGGTTTCCTCAGGAGACTAGGGAATAATTTATAAAAGAGAATTGTGCAACTACAGAGTCAGTTACTCCGGTAGCCCAGCATAGTCGCCTATTAGCTTTTGTTAATATATAAAGTCGAATTTCCCAACAAGGTAGAAGAGAACCCTTCAAGAAATCTATTAATGGTGTAAAGGTAATTTATCTATTTTATAAAGTCATTATCCAAACAGCCTTTTAGCCTCTTTTAAAAGTGGTTTAGTTACATTTAAAGGTGTTTTGTAACTATATCAATTTATACCAATTTATTTAACATTTGCAAAGAGATTATATAGGAAAAAGCTTAACTTATCTGTTCTATTTAGCACATGGGTATATATAAATATGTAGGTATTCCTAATCCCTGAAAGTTCTAGATAGTCGTTATCGCCCTTACAGCTGCACTCTGGATGAAGAATATACCTTTGTTAGTTTTGTAAATTATTTCGCTGAATGCCCACTTCAGCATTTAATTTGGTCTGCGTTTCCGTGCTCGTTTTTCAGTAAATGTTTGATTGAAATTCGTTGTTTATTTTTATTTTGTTTATCTTTAGTTGACTTTTCCCTTTTGATTTGCAAGTGAGCCTTTTTCTTGTGTAAACTAACCGAAATTCATGCGATCCATGCGCGTTCTTCTCTCTTTCTCTCTCTCTGTCACGCACGATGCTTTCGATGCTTTCTCGCTCGCTCGCCATGCCACGCCATGCCATGCCACGCCCACCTCATCCCGCCCCCACAGATCAACGAAGCTCTTGAATTGGCGCTCGAGGCAATCGATCGCGAGACGACACCCAGGCCAATGGACAAGGCGCAGCAACTGGCAGAGAAGCAGGAGGAGGAGGAGGAGGAGCGGAGGAAGGAGCACCACGACGAGGAGCAGCAGGCGGGGGATCCGGAGCAGGCTCAAGGGCTGGAGCAGGAGCGGAAGCCGGAGCCTGAGCAGGGGGGAACACACACCGAGGGTGGGGGGGACATGCCAAATAAAACCGACGAGCAGAAGCAGGGGGAACGAGAGCCCATCTATGAGAATGTCAGCTCGACTATATCTATGCACGAAGTAGATAATGAACAGATAGCAACGATGACGATAACCACACAGACCCAGGCGGCTACGCGGAGGAGTCACAGGAGAAGCATTCCAAATAAGCAAACCAGCAACAGCAACAATAACGAGAATAATCAAAACACTAATCAAACCAACAGCAACAGCAACAACAGCAATCAGAGCGAGAACAACCCAGCAGCAGCAACAGCAGCAGCAGCAGCAGCAACAGCACCGCCAGCAGCCATAACAGGCACTATTGTGCCACCAACAGCAGCGGCCGCAGCGGCGGCGGGTGAGGCAGAGCCCTACTATCAAGTGCCCAAGGCCACGGAGCCCTACTACGATGCCCCCAAGCATTTGCGACCCGTTCCCGTCTACGAGAACATCGAGATCTTCTACTCCGGCCTGGAGATCAGCCAGGGATCGGCGCTACCCCCCACGGGCCTGATGGAGCCGCCCAAAGAGAAACCCCCGCCGCCGCCCACCGAGAGTCCGCCGCCGGTTCCCGTTCGCGACAGCCGCGTCGATGAGCTGGATGGCTTGGGCAGCAGTCTGGGGCATAACACCGACACCTGGTCGTCGGATAACACCTACGAGACCATATCCAACGGCACACGCCGGCAGCTGCAGGGACAGCTGCTGGAACCCGCTCAGCCATCGCCGCCCATCAAGCGGATGAACTCCACCAAGCGGATCAAGAAGGAGCTGCGCAACAAGCGCTCCAGTTTCCTCGGCATCGAGACCGACGGCGATCTCGACGACATGGAGAGTTATCTGGAGCTGACGGTGGCTCCGCCGCCGGATATGGCGCAGCTCCTGCAGGAGGAGCGTCGACTGGAGAAGCAGCTGTACATCAAGGCGGGACTGTGCGACAGTTCGGACACGGGTGAGTTCCATGCCATGGTCTCAAGGAACAGTATTGAGCGGTCGAATGGGGGAAGAAAGCCGATACCAAAAGCCAATAGGGCATAAAAACGAAAGACAGAGCAAATCACAAGTAGTGAAGGGGCAGCAGGTGATGGCTCTCGGAGGTGCAGAATGGAAGGTGCCAGGGGTTGGCCCCCAGCTGCCCCCGCGAGGTTAAGTATAAATAATCCGTTTAGTGTGCGTGGCCTATGGAGCTGTCACAGCTTTGGCTCAGATGCTTCCCCATTTGGGTGGTTGAACTGCCCCTCGGATGCTAATATATAAAATGCATTAGTCTCCGTCAGACCTGAAAACTTTTTATATACTCTTTTAATATAAAATATAACAAAAAAAGGAAGCTAACTTCGGCATGCCGAAGTTTAAATACCCTTGCAGTAATTAGAACAAGAAGATGAAAAATGTTTTGACTTTTTCACTTTCTCGGGTACTGTCATAAAATAAATGTTGCCAGTGCAGAATGTTGCTGGGTAAAAATGTTGCAAGCAACGAAGCCAAACCTATATATATATTCCTATGGCAGCTATATGATATAGTGGTCCGATTTTGATAAAATTTAAACCGAAATTCTGGAATAAAACAAAATGGCCATGTCTCAAATTTTATGAAAATATGTGGAAAATTGGCTTAGTTCGATTTTTTTTCTCAAAATTTTCCGATCGGTCTAATGGCAGCTATATGATATAGTTGTCCGATTTTGATAAAATTAAAACCAAAATTTTAAAATAATACCAAATGGTCAGATCTAAAATTGTATGCAAATATCTTAAAAATTGGCTAAGTTATAATTTTTTTCATTAAAATTTACTGACCGTTCCTATGGCAGCTATATGATATAGTCGTCCGAGCCGGCCCGTTCCGACTTATATAGTAGTGAGAGCATATAGAAGACTATCTGCAAAGTTTCATTCAGATAGTTTCAAAACTGAGGGACTACTTTGCGTAGAAACGGACGGACGGACAGACGGACGGACAGACGGACGGACAGACGGACAGACGGACATGGCTAGATCGACTCGGCTGTTGATGCTGATCAAGAATATATATACTTTATAGGGTCGGAAATGTCTCCTTCACTGCGTTGCAAACTTCTGACTAAAATTATAATACCCTGCAAGGGTATAAAAATAACTCACCTCACTTCAGCAGCCAAATCGATTTAGCAAAGTCAGTCTGTCAGTCTTTTCTTCCATCTGTCCGTCCATGAGTTCATCAGCTTAAAGCGAAATTATTTAGAAACCATGTCAAATCAAGTGTGATAATTTGGCCACGATCACAACCGCCTTCAAAAATAATGAACCTAAAATAAGGATATAGTCTTTAATATTATAGTAATGTAATACTATGGTTGAATACCCAAGAGCTTAAGTACAATTCGATGGTAAACATTGGGTTATCAAGCGAAAATTGTCGACGTTTCTTACTCCATCTCGATCGCGCTCTGTGGAGATCAAAAATTAAATTTTCCATTTTGTAACATTTAAAGTCAATCGAAAATCATTTCCAATAATCTTGGAGAGACTTGAGCTTTCTTCAGTATGCCTAATCGCAACATTACCCACTCTATCCCTATCCAGGCGATAGCCGCGACTCCGGCGTTTCTGAGAACCACTCACGCCAGAGCAGCGAGCACTACACCAACTCCTCGGAGGAGAACGATACGCAGTCGGAGGCCACGCCGCCACCGCTGCCTCCGCCGCCGGCGACCACGCATCTGGGCGAGGTGATTTACCAAAACGAGAGCCTTCTGCTGGCTGCCCAGACACCTCTGCTCCAGACGGTCAAGGGCAACTCGGCCGAGTCCTGGACAGAATCGGCAACGGCGGCCGCGGCGGCTACTCAATCGCTGAGCGAAGCCACCGCGACAGCCAATGCTAAGATGCAGTCCATCGAGGAGAAGATACGGGAGCAGGGCGAGGTGTTGCGGGTGGAGCGGGAACTTTTGCACTTTTCGGTGAGTAAATGGTCCCGGCTCCCAATCCATAATATACATATGTGTATCTTCTCAACAGCAAGAGGAACTGAAGCGCCAGCGAGAGAATCTCCTTCTGCGCGAGAACCTAGCGCGTCGAGAGCTGCAGCACGGGGCGAAGATGCTGATGTCGAATAACCGTCGTTCCCTTCAGGATCTGCATCATGGCTTGGGCATCGGCAATGGAATGCTAAGCGCCTTCCAACCGCCTCCGCCTCCGCAGCACCACCAGCAGCCACTACACCCGACGCTTCCGCAGCAGATCTACGCCAATGTGCCACAGCAACAGCAACAGCAGCAGAAAGCGGCGCCGTATGCTTATCACCAGATGGACACGGATTATCGCAAGTCCATGTCGGATCTGAACGAGTTCACCAACCGCCTAATGCTGCCACCCACGCCGCCCACCAAGCCACTACGGGCAATGCACATAGCCGCCGCCAATGGCCATGGTCTGGAGCCCGACTATGCGGTTAGTACGAGGCAGCGGCAACCGCCAGTTCCTTATGGCGGCTCCCTAGTGAAGATCGCTGGGGCTCCCATGGGCCCGAGACTGTCCGGTCCCGGATATTCCGTTCAGGCCTCTGCGGCGGCTGCTTACCACCACCAGTCGGCTCAGAACCTGAGCAATATGTCGCGAAACACATTGCTCGCCTTGAGTGCCACGCCCAAGCCCAAATACACAGACGGTTGGGTACAAGTTCAGCAGCGGAAGAGCTACGACAGCAACCTGGCCAACGATCCGGCCTGGCTCTCCGCCCAGCAGCAGAAGCGCAAGTCCATGCCAGACTACTGCGGCCCCGTCTACAACAACAACCACTGGCTCCTGCAGGAGGCGGAACAGCGGCGCATCGATCAGCTTAACCGGCGATCGATGCCTGCTAGCAAGTCCAACGGGAAACCGTTGCCCGACTCCATCATCCAGACGCTAACGGAACGCGTTCAGAGCAAGGGCATCGGCGAGCGCAAGCGGTAAGACCTATGTTCTTTAACTTTCGAATATAACAAAAAATTTTACGATGCTATCGTGTATACCGATTTGTTGTTCAGGATAGCACTTTAAGGAGCTCGTTGCCACCCTCAAATAACGAGTTTTGTTGAACCTCCCATAACTTGGTGACTTTTGATCCGATCGGTGTAAAATTTGTACACTATCTTCTCAATATGTTGATCATCCATAAAACAAACAAAAAATGCCATACCCCTTCTCTAAATAATAACAAATTTAAAGAAGACGTACTATCAAACATGTCGTATAAAGATCGTAATCATTTAATAACACTTACTTAAAGGTTAGTAAAAAATACATCTTCTTTCTCCCAACAGCTTCGATGGAAATGGAAACTATAGCCAGGTGAATGGCAATACCAACAACGGCTACCAGCAGCAGTCGCAGCCACCGCAGCAGCCGCAGCATCAGCAGAAGATCAATAGCAGTAGTAACAACAACAATAACGGCAGCCAGGAGAAGGTGCTCAGCGTCAGTGGCAAAAAGAAGTGCTCCCATTGCGGGGACGAACTAGGTAAACTTTGCTACTACGTTGGTTGTGAGTGTTGTGGTTATTCTTCTATCTCCAGTCACCCCCGACTCTCATCAAGCATTCTTGGTAACATTTTCTAGGCTTGTTGTTCACAGCGTGAATCAAAAGAATAACACACACTCAGACTCACTAGCCTCATAATTTGGTATATCAAGTGTTGATCATTAAAAGGCTCCCTCCTGCACCCATTTCTTTTAAATTTCCTTCAATCTAAGTCTTTTTTATTTCTCTATCCGTACGTACATGTCTGTGACAGATCTGGGCTGCACACACGACAACTGTCGACAAGTGCACAAAGCGCTCAAATATATTGTCTGGGTGTAATTAGCAAATTTTAAACTACTTTGTAATAAAAGATTATCTATAATTAACAAAGACTTGATAAGTATAAATGACTCTTTATAACTGTGCCAAATCTAAAGAGCTAAGGTATATGTTAACTGTGGTGGATCGATTTTTGTTTCAAGTTCTTGTTTTTCGTGTTTGTTTAAGAAATTTCAAACAAAGTTAAGCCATAGATTTAAATCTAAAAAAAAGTATTCTCAAGAAACTTTAGACCTTGTAGGCACATTTTAATAATTTCTGGTACGGAAGTAACGATTTCTCGCTCTTCTGCAACTCTGAAGCAAATCGATTCACCTGAAGTGATAGATGTAGTTCCGAAAAAATAATCTTGATCCTTTACATTCGACAGGTCGCGGTGCTGCCATGATCATCGAGTCGCTGCTGCTGTTCTACCACATCAACTGCTTCAAGTGCTGCGTCTGCCATGTGCAGCTGGGCGATGGCCTCAACGGAACCGACGTCCGGGTGCGGAACCACAAGCTGCACTGCCAGAACTGCTACTCCAGCGACGAGTTCAAGTTCAGCTGCGTCTAGGAGCACTTGGGCATTTGGTGTTAAGGCTGGCGAATGTTGTTGTTCTTGTTCTTGTTGCAATTGCAACAAATTCATTGTTATTGTTGTACTAGTAATATATAGACACTAACCTACAGGCGCGTAATTCGTATGTTCACATATGCATATACAGTACATAGATATATCCATGTTAAGAACAAAGTCAAATGCAAAACGTTTCAGATTAGTGTTAATTAATCGCTTCAATATAAGTACGAACTTTTTTGAATGTCTTTGCATTGCTTTTTGACTCCGATTTTAACGTTTTTTATATACGATATATTCTACATGTTTAAAAATCCGACGTAAAGGCTAAGCTCTCTACAGTTTTACGAAAAGTCAAAGTCAAATTCAAATTGCAATTAAGATTTATTGTGTGTTTGAAAAATATATAGGACAAAAAAAAGTTCTTTGAACGTTGTTAAAATTTTGATATATAGATATATCTACAGACTAACGAGTTGTACATTCATTTTCCAACCAATGCTAACGTCTTGTTTTCGTGCCCAAGCATTCGGTGTCTTCTTATTCTAAAGTTTCTAGTACTATCAGTTTCACACGCTCCCAGCCCACATAGAATACCTAACGACGTATCCAATGTACCTAAAGTTATATACAAAAATACCCATACACACGCAACACACTAACATAAGTACTTATATACATACTATATACATACTAAACGAGATATGCATATAACGTGAAAGATTTCATTTCTAATTGTCGTTATTCTTATTTATTGTAATTAAGCATATGAATCAAAATCATGGATATTCTATATACACTTCTTGAATTTTATGACTAACTTTAAACTTGATTGGTATATGAATTATTTTTCTGTAAAAATACAAAGAAACGATTTAAATTTCGCTTAGTTTTATAATAAAGTATTTAAAAGAACAAAATCCTAATTGTTTTATTTAGTGGGAAAATAATGTTAAAATAATTTTATATGATAACAGTTAGGCAAAGTCTGAAATTTTGGCCTGCAAGCCGCTTAGGATAATAGAATATCAAAATAATAGTAGTTCGGTTCTAACGAAGAATTGTGTTAACAAATTCAATCAATTTCTTCACATTATTTATTAAAAATATATTTTCTCATCTAAAATCCAATAAATTTCTTGGCATTAGTTATTAACTATAAATTCTCTCGTCTGAAATCCGATCAATTTCTTCATATGAGTTATTAACAATATAGAAGATAGAATAAGATCACATAAGTTAGCCGGATTTAGGGCCAATAAAAATGTTTTTTAGGAATTAAGTAGTAATTGTTTGCAAGGTTTGTGAACCTAAACTTTACTTTAGGATGTGAGTATCTAGCATGCATCCTTTTGTTTTATTTAATCTTTGCAGCATGAAGCGTGGCAAATACTTCACTGCTGAGAGGCAAAATCTAATTCAAGAATGAATATCTAAAGAAAAAAAACCTAAGTTAAATAACTACAAATTGTGGGTCGTTCATATAAAATAACCAAAACTAACGTTCGTTCAGGGAGATAGGCTATCGTAGCTTAAAGTACCGTTATTTGAAAAGAATTAAATTTTAATTTTTCAAAGTTATCTGAAATATATCAAATAACAATAATATGAGGAAAATCAGTGTTTAGGTATTCCAAGCATATAAAATTCTACTACAGCACCATTTGCATAGAAGGGCATAGTAAAAATACAATAACAAGAAAGGAAGCTAAGTTCGGCACCCCAAGTTATGTACTCCCTAGCAGCTTACAAATGGATTTAATTAAATTTGATCAAAAGGAAAAGAAACAAGAAACAAGATGGAGACATTTCCGACCCTATAAAGTATATATATTCTTGATTAGCATCAAAAGACGAGTCGATCTAGCCGTCTGTCCGTCCGTCCGTCCGTCCGTTCGTTTCTACGCCAACTAGTCCCTCAGTTTTGAAGCTATCTGAATGAAACTTTGCAGATAGTCTTCTATATGCTCT
>VNJU01009487.1:0-39318 GCA_008042675.1 Drosophila seguyi | reverse complement strand
GGAGAAATTATCACAGTTGTTTATTTGTTAGGATTGGTATATATATTATTTGTAACTAAGAGAACATATTTCAGATAATTTTCTCACTTTTAAAATGCTTAAAGTTTTAAAAATCTATTTAAAAGCATTTTAACATACTATTTGACACAATTTATATAGATTTTAAATCCTCAAAAATTTTTGGGAAAGCTCCGTATTAGTTTATTTGTTAAAAAAGATTGATGGAAGTAAAATTAACATAGATACAAATCTGATAAAGATAAAGACAAATTTTGTATGTAAATGTAATATCTTATTTTACCTTATCCATTTACAAAGATAATAAATATCCGACATATTGATGTTGTAACTTTATACACAAAGTATTCACATTTCCTTTCGGTGTTCACAACACAATATATATATCCATATCAATCTCCCGTTTAGGGGGTTTGCCAGTTTTTGCTTTGCGCTCGGCAAACAGATGATAATTGTTTATTTGTGTTCTCACTATTTCGCACACAACATTCATCATTATCGGCGTGTGTATCTGTATCTCGGCTATAACTCATCCGATTTCCCACTCTTCTTACCACTTTTTTTTTTGTTGTATTTATATTTTGCTCCATCTTTTTGTCGGTGGCTTTTGTACCTTTTGTTGGCTTTATTGGTCGGCGCTTAGATAAACACACAGCACCGCGCAGGCTGGGTAACAGATACAGATACGGATACAGATACAGATACAAGGCGGATACGAGACAGGAGGACGCTAAGGATATTTTGACTTTTTTGTTGGCTAAGGACACACACAAAAGTGTGATATATAATAGCCAGCTGTCTCCTCCTGTTCCACAAATTTCTCCAAGAGTTGTCAACACTTGAGTGGCGTGTCGCTGCTGTCCGGCTAAGGCGGGGGGAGAAAAAAAAGTCCTGCAAAGGATAAATCAATATTGGTCGAGCTTAGATTTGGCCTTTGATTCGCTGTTGATTTGGTGGCTCGTAAATCGTGGATTATCCAATTCCAACTTCCATTCGGCATTCGAATTCGCAGTCCGTTGCCTCCCTCGAATTTCCGATCGATTTGCGTCAGCTTTGATAATCTTATCTCTGGAAATCCGCAATTAGCTGCTGGTCAACTTATGGCCCATTTATAAGGTGCTTACCAACCCATTAATGGTTGGGATACAGTGAACACTGGGGGGAATGTGTGAGCTTAGGATATGAAAGCTATAAATTGAAAGGTTTTATTATGAGTCAAAATATTATATTAGTTTGACATAAATAATTCTTTAAATTTTGTAATATGTAGAACCAGACCCTAATGACATTTCTTATTGTTTAGTATAAAAATGCATCTTTTTTTTATTGATCTTTTATACTACTTTTAAATCAGTAATCCCCAACTTGTCTAACTTTTTGGCCTTCCAAAAGCACCTGTTGGCCAAACACTTTTTGATTCAACTGATTGATCACTCATCAGAGCGATTATCTAGCATCCTCGAAGGAGGCAAGGCACAGGAAGCATAAGTCACAAAGGGAAGTGAACAAATAGGAGAAGGGAGGACATGCGAAGATAGGGGAATATAACTACCGAATCATTGGAAGAACTTCAGTCTCATCAGTGTGCTCATGCCTCGTCATTCTTCATTGTGTGATTTTGGTTCTGCTTTATTTTTGGGCCAAACTTGCATAAAAAACTTGATTTGTTTTATGTCTCTCTGCCTGCCTCTTCTGTCTTTTTGGTTTTTTTTTTGTATTTTGTGCGGCCCACTCTCTCCCTCTTTACTTGTCCGCCTTATCATATGTTCCCCGTCTGCATTGCCAAATTTTTTTTCGCCAACTTTTTTCTCGTTTTCGATTTGTGAGTGTGTGTTGCTTTTGTTTTTATTATTTCTTGGTTTTTTTTTTTGTGCAAAGAAGAAACCAGTTCCACCAGATGCCGGCCGGCACATAGACACTAAAACATTTGGAGAACGGAGAAAAAGCCGCCGTCTCTGCTGCTGCTTATTTTTCACTTTTTACTCCGATCCAAACCACTCCGCTTCCAACTTTGACGATCGCAACCCTCATTGATCGTCAAAGCACTCAACTCGGCGCTCTCTTGAGCCATATTAGAGTGGGTTTTATGCTCGGCTTGGCACGTATGCCAGATTGAAAAGCCAAAAACGAAATCCCCAGGCCAGACTAGCCCCAGACCAAGACCCACAATAAACCGGGGGCATTTCTGCGGAATTCCAAAAGCGTTTCCACCTGCCGACTCATATGGGGGCTATGGGTTACAGTGGAGGCTAAGAGAATAGGAGTGATCTTGTATAAGATTACTTAAAGTTATTTATACATGAATTGCACTTCAAAAGATTATTGAATTGATTTATCACAGAAATTAGCATATCTGTGATCGTTTTTCTCAGAGTAAAATAATTCTAAAGAGTTATTGTATAAACCTGTATTTTAAAAATATCACAAATTTCAAGCTAGCATTTCAACCTCGACTGTATGTATCCATATATCTTGGTATCTGTTAGACACGACGTGAGTGGAACGACGTCGCCCCTTTCTATTTCACGAGTTCGAAGCTTATTGAGCATGTTTCGCAAATTGTTGGCAGAATTACGTGGCAGCAGCCAAAACAAACACAACAACAAAAACAACAATGGCCTGTAACTGACGGCGGAACTTATGAAATAATTCTCCAGATGCCGTGCATTTCAGAGGTGTGGAAAATATATGGGGGTCAACGGGGAAAAAAGGCGTATCTGAGCGATTTGCAACTGCGCAAAATGATTTACTCACTCGATGCTCTCGATATGGACATGGTTTTGGATGTGGGCATACCCTATATATATATATGTATATATATATATATCTATATGTGCAAAAGTCAAATAGGTTTCTATTTAATTGCCGGATGCATTTTTACTGGGATCATTTGTAAAATACACAGAGCATTCTTGTCATAAAAAGCTTTAAAAATCAGTAATTAAAAACCATTTTAATAGCACTTAATTTACTCTACAAGAACTGCCTAGAAATTTGAATTTACTTTCATGAAACAAGAGAAACATTGTTTTTTTCGAATGAGTTATAAAAATTGCTGGTTTTATCTGTAGATGATTATATATTCTTTCATAAGCTTTTCCGTTTTTAATAAATTTGATTCACTATACTAGAAATTATTTATGAGTTGCCTATGAGTTTTAATCGCTTAATGAATTCTCTGAAAAATGAGGGGTTTTTTGTAAAATAATAAAAATGGTAACATGAGACTTTTTTTGTCCACCTCATCTAGTAGTTATTAGGCAAAATTTTTAAGTTTCTTGAATGTTTTTGAGTAAACACTTGAAATTATTTAGGAGGTTCTTATCGACAACATAATTTAAACCTATAACGGTGACAAGCTAAGAAATATTCAGATAGTATTTTAAATAGCTTAAATTGATTCACTCTTAAATTAACCTTTCTTCTTTGAATCAAATTTGTAGAGAGTATCTGTGTTAATCCAATATCAAAGACTTAAATACATACATATATATAATCCAGAAGATAAGTGAGTTCCTTTACACCAGTTCGATTCCAAAGTTACTTAATATTTATATTTTGCGTTCAAATTCCATCAGAGATAAGGCACCGATTTGCCCAATCCCTGCGTCATTGTCTTGAGTCACAAACAAGAAAATACAATATAAATACAAATGGGTTGGCGTTGTTGGGTTGTTATTCCTACGAGTATCTTCTAGCAGTCAGTCAGTGTTGTTTTTTTTTTACAACTTTTTTGGGGGCTTGTCATGGCGTGTGACGAGCTAGCATGATGCGGCACTTTGCGATCTGACAATCGAGTGCATATTGTGGGGAGTACTATACATAAGATATATGTATATGTGTATATATTCCAGTGCATGATGGCATGCAGACCGGTTTATCTGGACGCCGCCTGATTTATTTGGGTCATATATTGCAGAGTTCCTGGCCGCATGCTTTTAATGTGATTGAAGTCCGACAGTTGATTTGTATTGTGGCCAAAGTAAACGTGAAGTGCTCTGTCTGCGGTGTGGTGGCATCCAGTTTTTATATATATCCATTCCTTCCTCCAAAAAAATCCCCTAGATAGATGCAGCACCAGCAGCATCCCGAAATAAACTCAAAAGGGGTGAAAATTCCTTTCCAGCCAGCTAGAGATGTCTTCTTCGTCCGGTTTTTCTTTTCTCCCTGTTCCCTGCTGTCTTTTTTGCTTTTGGCACACTTTGAGTTTATTTTTAAAACAATTTCCACTGCTGTGTTTTTGCCTTGGATTCGCTCGCGAAATATTCCCATTAAAGATGCAGGAAATATTTGCGGTGCGCTGACAAGGTGATAACTGCTCGATCTTGTCCAGTCAACGGGATAAATAATAATCGATTCATCAAAGAGTTGCTAATGGATTGAATGGGGACGGGAATCCGTTGAGCAGCATTCCATTTAACCCCAGAAAGATACCATTTGAGCACCGTTAATTCAGATTTTAGATACTGTTTTTGGTTTGGTTTAATAAAATAAATAAATTGCTGAATTTTTCTATTATTTTGAGTAAACATAAAGATGATTTTTTTTTAACTTTAAATTTCTAGAAACCCTCTTTTCTGATTTCCTTTTCAAAATAAAATATATATTTAATCTCAGTTTAATCTTGGAAATTTGTGTGAATATATTATTGTTCACCTTTGCAAATCACATAGCTAAAAATATTTAGAATTTATACTAAGCTAAATCTTTTAATGTTAGCAATGTGCAATAATTTGTTGCTTTTTCGCATCTGCTTTTCTCTGCTTCAGCCTCCAATTATTTATTGTTAATTTCGCTGTGGAGAATGTTTGGCCCGAATATAATTTGAATTTATTTCTGTCGTCGTTGTCGTTGTCGTCGTCGCCAGCAGCAGCAACAGAAACTGCATAAACATTTGGAATTTATATTCCCTCGTTCCGACTTTAATACTCGTGTGTTTGTTGCCTTTTCGGATTTGTTTGCTCTGGTTTGGGACACACATTCTGACATTTCCAAGTGGCAAGCGTGGGTGTGTGGGAGGAGGTGAAAATATCACCTCTATCCCGGAAAATTCTCACCCTCCGTGTTTCCCTGACATTTTTAAGTGAGCTTTTAACGAAGAGGCTCACGAGATTTCATCAGAGAGTTGTGTAAATTTGATGCACTCGAGAGTGAGAAAACAAAAAACACACACACACACCTAAATCCTCTTACGCATACTTACGCACTCGGGCTCACCTACACACTTAAACGCTTTATTTCGTTTTCAAGGCAAAATCGTAAAATTCTGCAAATACATGGCTCGTGTCTTGTCTCACTCTCTCAGGCTCTCCGGCTCATTGTCTTTCTCTCTCTCTCTGTTTCGGCTCGTGTTCGTCCTTTTAGGCCTATTATTTATCCTGCTGCCTGCCTCTGTGTAAGTGCGTGTGTCCTTTTTTATGCCAGCTCATATTTGTGAAATATAGGATTATGTCCTAGCTGTGCAGAGAGCGAAAAGGAAGCTTTCATAAGGATAATTCATTTATTCATATTGCCACTATTCAAAATATGTATCTGTTATAACTTGTTTCCCAGTAAATGTAACTTACTTTTATAATGGTTCAAAAAAGAATCCTTTCTTATCATCAAGTCACTCTTGCTATTCCTTGACTACTAGGGAATTATTGAGCAAATGTCGATTTAATTCAAATATTTACCCATAACCAGTTGGCAATTATAGTGAAAAATATGAATATATTTTGATATCCCACTTCCTTTCTTCTTTCTTTGGGTACCCTTTTAGAATTCTAAAACTTTCCCAGTTGTCAAAGCGAATGCTTACTGTATGGGAAATTGGAGAAGCAATAAGTCCTTGTTTCTGACTGATAAACATGGACATTTTCGGTGGCTATTTCTAATTTTTTACGACTTTTTTGAGGTCGATATTCGTTGGTTTTTCTTCATTTACGACTCGCTCGCTTTCCTTTTCCGTTTTTCCTTATTTTTGTTGATAACTTCTGGCATACTCTCAGGCGCCTGTGACGCAATGGAAATAGTATCAGAAATACCTGGACATTGGCAACGGCCGTTATCACCGGCTATCAGCTGATGAGGGTTCAACGTTTAATGCTTAGTTGAGGAATTATAAAGAGAAAACCAGATTAGGCCTACTTAAATATTGGTATGCGTTACACTCATCTTTTTGCGGTGCTCTTCTTCCGTCCGAGAGTGAGTGGCGCTCCGCTCAGCTGATTTGTTTGGCATAAAAACAATAATAAATCGTCGTCGCATATTTCGCTATATACGACGAAAAAAAAAATATCACTCATACGCAGAGATGACTCAAGCGAAAAGCACTCAAGCCGCAGTGCGCCGGCGTTGCGTTCTCTTTCACTCAGAACCGCTGGCTGGCTCTCTTGGAGCTCTTGGCGTCGCGTCGAGAAAAAGCCTCGCCGTTATTCCTGCACTGGCGTTCCACTCATTCGTCTCTCAGCAATCGCAGCGCTCACTTCACTTTTTCCGTGCACTGCCCCGAAAAACTTTAAACTGAAGCCCGAAAAAACAATAAAAAGAAACGGAGAGAGGCGCACTAAACACAAAAACAATAATAAAAAACTATTAACTAAACTCTGTCGCCGCCGTTGCTATCTCGCCTCTAGCCTCTCCGATCGTCGCGCTTAAAAACAATCGCCGATTGCCGTTTTGTTTTACTTCGCCAGCTGCCGTCGAGTCGAGTCGAAGTCGCGAAAATTAAATAAAACCGAGAATTGAAAAAAAACCTAACTAAACTGTAAATACTGCAAAAAACAAGTAACAAGTTCAAAAGGTAAAACGATTGTCAACATCGCAACACAAAAGTTTATTTAATAAATTACATAAAAACGTCGAGTGTAGAGTTTTTGTATTTGTGTAATCGTGTTAAAAAAAATTAAGAATAAAAAGAATAAATAGTCATAAAAAAAAAAAAAAAAATACGACACAAACAACAAATTGACAAAAATAAACTTTATTATGCGTGGAACACACACACTCACTCGGTCAGGCAAATATATAATTTGAAACACATATAATTGCTATTTTAATCGGCCGCTACATGTGTGCGTGTGTTTGAACGATTATCAAAATCAGCTAAAAAATAAAAAAAATACACAAAACTGAATCCAGTCATTAGAAAAGTGTGCAAAAGTTTGTTACACGCGGCTAGAAAAGCACTCGCTCGCGAACGAAATAATAACAATAATCATAATTGATCGCCGGATAAAATGAAAATATGCCACAATAAATAACAGCAGAGGAATCAAGAACAAAAGAGTAAAACAAAAGGAGGGACAAGTTTTACACAACACTCGTTCCTAACCTGCAAACTGCGGCTGCTGCGCTGCAGCGGCGCTGCAACTGCAATGCCGACCGCAGAATTGCATTCTGCGTGCGTTGTCCAAAAACAAAAATCATCTCTCTCTCCGCTCTCACTATCTCCCCATTCTTCTACTCGTTTGCGCCACATTGCAATTGCAATTTGCATTACATAAAATCGGCCAGCGCATTTGCATTTGTTTATGGCAATTAATTTATGCTAAAGAGAGCGTGTAATTGCATTTACAAATTTTCTCATAGTGTCCATCCGATTACACAACTCTCAGTAAACGTGGAACAGCGCACAATTCTGGGTTCTCTTTTTGATCTCCTTTTATACTGTCTTTTTCGTTCATTCAATTTACTGCACAGACACACATACACAGGCGAAAGCAATTACTGCTTTTTTTGGGGGGTGGCGGGGGATGACCAGCGAGAGGAGCGTGTACCCGTTATTGCTGTGCAATTGAAAGAAGAGGAGCAGAAGAAGAGCAAATTTACAGCCTCTCAGGCTTTTGTTTTTTTTTATATATTTTTTTTTTTGTTTCAGTCATTTTGTGTTTGTTGTCGTCTGCTTGTTTTGTTCCTCTCTTTTTATGGTCGCTGATTTCTCGTATCTCTTCTTCTGCCTTCTGTTCTTCGACGCAATTTGTTACACAATAAAAAATTAAGAGCAGGTGCATTTACTTACAAACAAAAATTTGGAAACTGTTGATTTCTATGCAGCACTTAAAGCAAATATTAAGTATACGTATGACCCAATTATATACCAATGAAATATTGCAAAATCTCTTTTCTAAAGCCTATGAAAAACTTGATGTAGTTTCTTTAATTATATATAATTTCTTAGTTTCAAAATACAGAGACCAGAAATAACATAAACGTAACTAAAGTCGCACAAGAAATCCGTTGATATTAAAAACCTGAACTGTGCCTTTTCTACTGTGTTTATTTTTATTTACTTTTTTTGTTTTTTTTTTTCTTGCTCAACTGCAGCTTGTTTAGTTTCGCTCGGTAATTAATTTGTGCATTTGCGAAAAACAGTGGGAAAGGGCGCAGGGCCGTAAAGAGTGGAAGAGGGGCGCGGCAAAACATCAGGCGATCGACGGCAGCGCTGCTGACTTCGCACTTCGGCGTCGCTCTCCACAAGTCACGATTCACGCTCCACGATCCACACACTCAAATATCGTCAGCACACTTGAGTTGCACAGTTCAAGAGTTAAGGGGAAAGATCGCCAGTGCAGTTCTATCTGTATCTCTTATCAGTGGCAGGGACTTCTCGAACATTCAGTGCCTCATCAACACTCCCGTTCGAGTGTTTGTTGCTAGTGCAGCTTACACACAGCAGCGGTTGCAATACCAGGTACAGCGGTTTTCTTAAAACATTCTTAAAAATCACTTTAAATGTTCTTAATTTTATTAGACTTCCGTTTTCAATAAGCATAAAACTAGCATTCGCTCATTGAAAATTCTGTAAGCTCAACACAAATCAAGTTTAATTGAAAATGTCTTAGATTTTGGATAGTGAATGAGAGAGAAATGTGGGTCCAGAACTGTTACGTGTTTTAGGAATAGATTCTATTTCTATTTGTGTCTCTTACACATTTAATTTTGTTTTAAAATTATTAGGGAACTTGAAAAGAGATCTTGTTTTAATTAAGTAAGAAGGTACTTTCAAGTCAAATTTACTATTGTTATAAACATTTAGGAAACGTAAAAAGATATCCATCTTACCGTTCCATTGTGCCAGATCTAAAATTGATGGATTCCCTCTCTTTTATTATCATTTCAACCGCTGCTGTACCCACTTACTATCGACTTTTGGGGTCTTTTAATTAATAATAATGTGATGTAAGCTTCCTGAAAACAGAGGAGGAGGCCTGACCGACCGAAGGGAACCGATCACCGGTCAGCGGTTCGAACTGGTTGCAACTGGCCCGTGTCAGAACGGACAGAGAGACAGAGAGAGCCAGACCCCCACAACTGGCGAGCTCAACAATGAAGATGAAGCAATTATTTAAGTGTACTAGGCTACTACTACTATATGTACCTCACGGCTCGCCGCATTTGTATCTGTAGCTTTTGTTATCCACTCAGTTGCCTTCCGGCTTTGGACGCGTGTGTGTTTGGCCAAGTGGGTGTGTTTGCCTGTCGTAGGCCTTCCATACATTTCGTGTTTGTCCTAATCAATCCGGGTCTATTACGCAACACCTTTTTGCCATGTGACATTGAGACCTCTGTTCGCCCAAAAGTGGGCGGGTCACCCCCTAAATGAAGTATCTGCCAGATCGTTAGATTTGCCATTTAAGACAGACCCTTCACTTCAATGACACTAGCACATGACTCGAAAATCCAGCCCCTGTTTGGTACTTCTGGAACTACGCAAATATCGAGCACTTGGGCTATTTCACCAGAGGGACGAGCCCCCAAAAATCGCTTCGCTCGAGTTGACTGGAAATTATAAATAATACTCGTCTGTTTGTTTTGGTGCGCTGGTGATATTCCGCCTCATCATGTCCAGCACTCGAGGCCGAGGCACAAATATAGCCCTCGGTATCGTGCGATGGCGCCTTTATCGCTAGATCAGTCGCCGTACGGCATTCCACGGGGGTTTCACGGGGGCCCCACGGAGGCTTCACGCGCCCTCCACTTGATATTTATACCAAATATCACTCGCTTCTCGCATGCACACTTTTTACGGCCGTGCAAATTGTAGCAGCAGTCCGTCCGGAGACGGAGCCGGAGACTCCGCCGCAGATCTGGCTGAGTCGGCCGATCGCTTACTCGTATCTTATCGGAGAGCGAAGCAACTGCTGAGACACACACACAGCCATTCCGCAGTTGCCGGGCTACTCCGGCTCGGCGCTTCTCTCCGGATTTCGGAGCTCCATTGGATTACTGATTACACCGGGACACTGGGGCTTATCAATCTGGGTCTGGGGTGCTCTCGTGTGTTTCTTGTTATTGCCTTGTAGGGACACACCCACCTTACGGCGTGCTATCTATCACTCGGCTCGGCTGAGCGAAAATACGGCGTACGATGCCCGGCTGGATAATTGATAAGGCATTGGCGGCGGTGATTCTCCTCCACCGGTGTGCCATTCACTGTGGCATTGGGGAAACGTGACTTATCGCCAGTCCCAAAATTTTCCAATAGCCATTGTGAAATGTAGGAAACTGCCCAGAAGTCGCTAATTCCAAAATTACTATTGTTGCTAAATCACGTTTGACCAGAAAGGTTTGGACTTTTACCTGCCATAATTGTAGACAGAGAACGTTTACGAGTTTTGATAATTTGTAGTATATGTTTACAGATTTGTTTGCTTTTGGCTTGGTAAACCATTTTTCGACGGAAGTGGGAAGTTCGAAATATTCGTTATCATACTTCAAACATTAAATGATAATACCATAAAGATATGCAAATTTCCTACCTATCTATTACCTTTCAATTAACAAAAACAATTATGCAAATGCATGGGTGTACCAGAAATCTTTTCTTATTATTTATTTAAATTGCATTACATTTATTTATACATTGCAAAAAAAAAAAGCTCAAGTAGATTCTTAGAAATTCCAGCTCAATTCGACTCATTATGGGACCCTTAGAGTTAATTAAGCCTGACTAATTGGTATCTACTAACCCAAAACAAGTGGCAAGCCGATTTGGCTGCTGTTTACTCAAAGAGAGAGCCGTATATTTGTTGGCTCCTTCTCCTCGAGATACATTGTGTGCATATGCATTGTTAAGATACTTTCGAGTACGAAATCCGCGAATCGCTTTTCTCGCCGTGGTGTAACAAACGAGTGCAACGCGAATAAGTTACCGAACCAATAAGCATCCCAATTAAACCCATTCGAATCGCGTCTTGTGCCTTAATCCTTGCAGTAATCTTGAGAACAAACATGAGATATACTCACTCGCTCAACAAACGGCGGCAAGTGAGCAAAAGGAACAACAACCTCAACCAGCTGAAACTGAGCAGGACCCAGAGAAGCAGGCCAACATCGAGCTCAAGCCAGCCACCAAGGAACCCATCGAGGCAGCTGCTCCACTAGAGCTTGAGGATAAATCAGAACCAGAACTAGAACTAGAACCGGAACAGGAGAAAAAGAACGAGGAAATTCCTTTGGAACTCCCAGAAACCAAGATAATAACTGCAAACCCACCGGCAACACCAACGATTGTCACCTCTGCTGCAGCCCAGATAAGACAGCTCCCCGAGAGCAAACCCCTCCAGCAGATCCTGCAACCGGAGCTGCTAATCAAGCGGGAAAACCACTCGCCCGGACCGCGTACCATTACCGCAACGCTGCTTAGCGGCACTACCGGCGGCCTGCGTCTCGAGGAGAAGCGTCCCAAGTCAGTGACCGCTTCGGTCTTCCGACCCAGCCCAGCTCCACCCTTGACCCCACCGCCATCGGCTCTGGTCGTCGTTGGCAAGAAGGCACAGCTCCAAGTGGAGCCCACACTGCCGCCCACAACAACCGCCACGGCAGCGATAATCTCCTCCAGCAACCAGCAACATCAGCAGCAACACCAGTCACAGAACCCACAACCGGCTCAAGATATGAATAAAGGATTTTGTTCGCTGTTTGCTGACGATGGACGAGGCTTAACAAGTAAGTTGAAAATTATCCCTAAATATTCCCTATAAGTCCAGGGGTGCTACAAAGATCTCGAAAATTCAATAGATGTAAGGCTGTTAGGGAATATTAATTAGAAATTAATTATTTAATTTTCAACAATGCTTTCACCAAAATGGCCAAATATGTCAAAAAACCTATTCCGGCTTTATCAATTTTATCAAATCAAGAGACTTAAAGGCAATCGTAATAGATGTCAGCGATAACTAGATTTTTTGCGATACTCTTGCATATATAACTCAATTCGTTTTCCTGTTGGGGAGGGCGTTATTCCGCAATCAGCTGATAAGTTAAGTAGAAATAATATAAAAAAACGACACAGGAAAGATTTCGCAAACCACTTTGAGGTAGTTTTCTGTGTGAGGTGCATCAGGTGCAGTGCTGCGTTCAAGGCTAAAGTCAGCGTATAAACAACAATACACACCTATAGTCCCAGTAGTGTATTTGCACCAACGAATACACCAACAATTCCAAGCGTTCATACATATGCATATGCAGTTGTAGTTGTCTTGTTTATAAATTCTATGCAAAAATAAACAACAACCAAAGGCAGCGAACTCGGTGACGCTCGCGCTATTTGATGTGATTTGACGCATTGTCGTAATTCTGGGCACTGCAATTTGATTGGTCAGTCAGTCCGTCCGTCACTCAGTCGGTCAGTCTGACTATCTGACAATCATTCAGCTCCGCTCGTTGGTCAGTCATTGTGGCGATCGTCAGTTCGGTGCCGCTTATCTGCGGCCGCAATTTGCGCAAATAAAACTATTTATTTGCAGTTCGCAAAAGTAAATGATTGCCCCTCCTACCTACCCGCCGCTTAAAAACTGCATTAGTAAACAATGTTCAAAGCGCTCGCCTGATAAGTGCATAATATATAAACGTGATCATATATAAGGGGCATTATATATAGCAGGCTATATATGGTTTGGGGTGTGGGAAGGGGCGGATTCCCATTCGTACTTAACCGCAAGCCGGTTGACGATGCAATTGCGCCGGCCTCTTATGTCACATTTTTGCCGGCATTACGCATACGCAGTGTATTACATGGAGCCCCGGGGGATCGTTTATTGCCTAGATTAAAGTTTGAAGGTGTTTTTGTTTATAGGTTTTATTTTTAACTGAAAATGTGGGTTATAGAATCGTTTACTATATTGGACAGTAAAATCGGTTATTGATAGGTTGAGTTATAAAAAGTTATGAGTTCTAAAATCTTTCTAGCTTGATGTTTGTATACTTTTTTAGGTAGTTTCTCCAAACAGATTTCTATTTTAAATTGTCAGTTATGCTAAACAGAAATTGATTAAAACTGAATTGCAAATAAATGATAGTCTTCAGTAAATTGATTAGATTACAGTCTGAAGGTGTTGCTTAAAATTCGAAATGAGACTAGGAACTGTATTTAAAGTGCTTGCTATATTTTCCAGTTTTCAGCATTTGATAATGAATAGCATTTGTTGTTTTCTTTTCTGAAATTAAAGAAACAATGAATGTTCCTAGAAAATCATATGATTTTATTAACATGTTCCGAAAATCGTCATCGATTGTTTTGGTCTTTCTTTCTCTATTCGAATATATGGCTATTTTAAATGTTTTTTATTCCCTTTTCTTCACGAGTACGAGAACTTTTCCGTTCTCCGGCTGCCACCGCCGCTGCCTGGTGACAAAAAAGCAGAAATATGAATATTAACTTGAGCCAATTAATATGCTAAGTGATGGGGGGACCGAAAAGAGTGAAAAGTGGCGGCGGAGTGGCGAGCGGCAGAGAGAGGAATTTTGGCGCGTGTGCCAAGGTCCGGCCATGGATCAAGCGGAGCTGTCTCGCATGTGTCCCGGCCCCTTCCAGCACCCCGCCCACTCTGAATTTTTGAATTCTAGCAGGCAATGGGAATGGGTATTTTCGAAATGCCTCATGACACCTTCCACTTCCCGAGAGCGCCCCCCAAAACTCTTGTCAAGTGGACCTGCAGCCCCTAATCGCTCTCGCTTTCGGTACGGCCTCTTTCTGTTGACATTTTGCGCTGCCTGCAGACACAGATACATTTACAGACTCGGCGGACACTTTTTTTTTTATAGATACTTTACTTTTTCCTATTCTTACCACCGCGTCTATATTTATTTTCGTTGCGTGGAACGTAAATAAACAGGGAAACAACGCCACGTTCGGGGAGGTTCTTGGTTGGGCGATGAGTAGACCGAATTTTTATGTAATTCTTGTCACCTCGCCTGCTGCGGTATTTTTCCCAACATTTCAAATATTCCATTCGTTAGCCTAATCAGTTGTAACACTCGATCGCTTCGATTGCCGCCCGTCAGATACAGATACTCGCGTTCTCAAGGCGTTACAGCACAGATACAGATAATCACTGTTTGGGCTTGGAGAATGGGAAATGGGAATGGGGATGGCGATGGTCAAACAGAAGTAACCCGTTGGCAAACAAAAACAAAGGCCCCACTGTAATTACCCTGTGCTGTGTTGTGCTATCCGCCCGCAATCTACGAAAGCTAATATTTTTGTAACGATAACAGCGACCGAGCCAGGCAGGCGACAGGAAAACTCTTGGCCATAAATATCAATTGGGCACTGGCCCGATACATTGTCGGGTTTAATGGGAACATAGTCAGTGGCAATTATGCTTTTGGGTTCGAAGTTGAGAGAAGGGAACGCACTACTATCGTGATTAGCACGCGTGATAAGCACACCCATCACGACCGGCAGCACAAATAATTGAACAAAAACAGACGGACGGATGATTGGTTGTTGGATGAATTCTCTTCTAATCGCCCGAGTTCAAGTTCAGCGCTGATATGGTGAGTCCAAGTCCGGACCGGAGTCTGGCTGCTCTGTGTAAATTGTCAATATGTTTTTCGGCTCTTACATAAAGCTATAGCTTCAACTGGAGCTGCCCATCACGCTCTGTCCCCGTTTTGTCTCTCTGATCTTCTCCGGGTACTTAAGTGCCCGTGTCCGTTCTGCGTCGTCTTGGTTGTTTACATATTCCGATTCTGATTTGGAACTACGTCACATCACGAGCACGAAGCGCTGCCATCGCCGTCGTCGTCGTCGCCGTCCTCTTCAATTGCAGATGATGACATAAATTTATTTAAATTGAAGCAGTTTTCGCCCGAGTTGTTCTTCCAGCTGGCCCAAGATCCCTAGTAGTCACGCGTTGATCATGAATTTCGGTGTGTGTGTGTGTGTGTGCTAATGCGGCAACCTGTTCCCTCGAAAAACTTTCGAATACACACGCCTCAAGTGCACCAAATGTGGCTCAAGTGCGGACAGAGATGCCTTTCACAAGCGGCTCACGAGCGACCTCAGAAGTTGCACACAGAGCAAAATGATTTGATCAAAAATATATAATTGAGATGTTAATAAGGAAGAAAAACTCGATCCATGGTCGTAGTACAACACTATCTTCTATGCTTGCTAATATATATATGAATGAAATTGAATTTGATCAATATTATTTCAAATATATCGCCCTAAGTGGCGATTGGATGACTTGGCACCCTGTCTCCGGGCATTGGTCAAGTCGTAGTGCAACTGCAGCTGCTGCATTAGCCTTGCGTGGAGGCCCAGTTAGCCAGTTGGCCGCTAAATGCAATTCCCGACCTTGCACTTTGGCGAAAAACAACACATTCGATGAGCTGTAATATATGGAAACACTTTGCTAACATCTCATAAAATGCACTCGATTCCGATAGGCTTAGATATAGATAGACCCCCCCCAATAGGCGCTGAGTGTGTTATATTATCATGCGCCATAATTTCTGTTGTTTTTTTCCGCAAAAAGCTTCGGCAACGTTGAGTAGCACTCGAGTGCCATAATTACGAGTCACAGTGCCGGGATACGGGGGACGGTAGGGAGGACTTGGTAAGACCTTTGGGCGTGCATTGTTAATTAATTTGTTTGTGTCGAATGCAACGACCACAAGAGCAGGCAGATGTCGGAGAGGAGCTGTGGCAGCTACAAGCTGTGCAAATCCCTGATACACCGCTAATCTCATCTTTATTGCTACTGCCATGAAAATGCAAAAAATGCAATTATTTTCCTATGCAAAAAGTAGTGGTGTGACCATGCCATAATTAATTATACCTAAATTAGGATATTCGTATGAAATGTAGAAGTATGACCATGCATCAAAAATTAATTATTATTTCCTTGAAAACTCAAATACGTTTTCGATTGCACTAAACTGATGCATACTTAATGTATTGAATTAATTACACCGAGTATAATATTACTTTGCTCTCTCTGAAATTAGCATCAATTGAGACATGTGTAGGCTGGAGTAGAGACCTCAGAGAATCCATTCCCACTTTATGGCTTATATGGCTGCCGGTGGCAGTTGCTGCAGTTGGGATTTATCCGATTGTATATGACTCTTTGATAGAAGTAAGCGGTTGAGCCAAAGCAAACAATGCACTCGCACTTACACTCACGAACTTGGACTTGCATTTGAAATTCTATTTGGCCTGCGGTCGGTCTCCGGTCTCTGGCGCTTTAGTTAGTTTTTCATTTCCATTTTGCAACTTAATAGTCGGCACACAGAGGCGGCTGGGACCAGTTTTATTAGCATACCTTATAGTATAGCGAACCCCATGACGGGAACGGCCTGGGATCGTAGGGGATGGGCTGGGGCTGGGGCTGGGTATGGGATGAGATGGACCCGATAGTTGCGAGCTTTAGGAATGCCTGACTATCCGCTCAGATGACGTGCATCCTAGGGTGGAATCAGTTGGAAAGATCGCCCCCGGGTTCAAGACCCCAACTGATAAGCCGCTTTGCACCTGATCTGGGGTGACTGCCATAGGCCTCCTCCGATGCACTCGACTCGCCCCTTTGGCTACTTAAGTCCATAAAAATAGGCAACCTCTCGGGGTCCCGTTTCCAGAATGTTTGTTTTCGCCTGCTTCGCTTGCATTTATTCCGCGTACGTCAATAGGCGCTTTTCCAAAATGCTGATTAATGAGTCCCCGACCCGGCCATAGCCATAAAAATCATGGCTCTGCTTCGATTCCGGGGCGGAGGCAATTGGAGCGACTAATTTCACTAGGGAAGCGCGTTGCGTTCAATTAGATTCAATTGAGAGCTGTCAATTAGAGGCGACTCCGTCGAGCGATAATTGAAAATTCGGCGGCACAAGCCAAGGGTTCCATTCGGAGCAGTTAATTAACAGTGGTCGTGGACCAAAGCAGAATTGAGATCTAGCTAGCACCCCACCGCGAACTAGGTGAAACCGCCACTAACTGCATCTTCTCTCTCTCTTCTCGCTTTCAGTGCTTAAGGAGGAACCCGACGATCTGTCCCATCACCTGGCCTCCACCGCCTGCATTCAGCTGGACGAGATGACGCCGTTCAGCGACATGCTGGTGGGCCTTATGGGCTCCTGCCTGCTGCCCGACGACATCAACTCCCTGGACTCGACCACCTGCTCCACGACGGCCAGTGGCCAGCACTACCAGAGTCCCAACGGCAGCAGCAGCAACTCCGCCGCCAGCAGCAGCCCCAGCAACAGTTATGCCACCAGTCCGCTCAGCCCGCTCACACCCAATCCCAATCCGGCAGCGGCCACTCAGTCCCTCAATCCCAGCCAGCAACAGCAGCAGCAGCAGCAACAACAGCAGCACAACCAGCAGCAGCAGCAGCAACATCACCCCCAGCACCAAGACAACAGCAACAGCAGCAGCAACATCGATCCGTTGTTCAACTACCGCGAAGAGTCGAACGACACGAGCTGCTCCCAGCACCTGCACTCGCCCAGCATCACTTCAAAGGTGTGTTTCGAAAGAGATATGGTCTTCATGCCTCGACAAACTAATCCGCAGAATCCGACAACTAATCCGTTTTAATCTCTTCCCATTGCAGAGTCCCGAGGACAGCAGCCTGCCATCGTTATGCAGCCCCACCTCGCTGACCCAGGAGGATGACTTCTCGTTTGTGGACTTTGGCATGCGTGCTCCCTACATCCCTATGGGCGACGATATGCCGCTGCTCACGGAGACGGATCTCATGTGGTGTCCGCCGGAGGATCTGCAGACCATGGTGCCCAAGGAGATCGATGCCATGCAGCAGCAGTTGCAGCAGCTGCAACAGCAGCACCACCAGCAGTACGCCAGCAACAATGGCTACCAGCAGCAACAGCAGCAGCCGGCGGGTGGAGTCCACCAGCAGCAGCAACAGCAGCAGCAGCATTTCTCCAATTCTCTGTGCTCATCGCCTGCATCAACGGTGTCTTCGTTATCACCATCGCCAGTGCAACAGCAGCACCAGCAGCAGCAGGCGGCAGTTTTCTCCACCGATTCGAGCGAACTGGCAGCCTTGCTGTGCGGATCGGGAAATGGAACCCTTTCGATACTCGGAGGCAGTGGTGTGACCGTGGCGGAGGAGTGCAATGAGCGGCTGCAGCATCAGCAGCAGCAGGGCAACAATGATTTCCGCAGTTTCCAGCAGTTGCAGCAGGAGCTGCAGTTGCAGGAGGATCAACAGCAGCAGCAGCGTCAGCAGCAGCAGCAGCAGCAACAGCAGCAGCAGTTGCTAAGCCTCAGCATTGAGTGCAAAAAGGAGAAATATGAGGTTCCAATGGCAACCAGTTTGTGTCATTCCATGGATGAAGCATTTGAGAATGACTACAGCAAGGACTGTAAGTATTATTAAGAGGAAAAAAGCAAAGAAAATGTAGCTGGAAAATGTAGAAATATGCACGGATAAAAGGAAAGAACTTGAAAATATTTAAATTCAAATAGAAAAGCTGAAAGTTAGATTGCTAAAGCAAAAATTTAAAAAGAATTTATGAGATCAACATAAATTAAAAGCTTAACATTTGGAAAATTAAGTCAATCAGAAATTGTTTTTTTGGTTTTATTTAAAGAGTTGTAGAAATTAGGATAGATTATGTGGAAAAATTTCAGTGATAAAAACAGAAAAACACCTCCATTGACTGACATTTCAGACTAATTATTTGTGGAAATTTTACGACTCTTGAATTTTAATAGATTCAAGAAGAAACATGAATATAGATTGATTTACCGCCGCCTCTAGGGGACTGACTTATCCCCCCTGCCCTTCTCCCTTCTGGGCGCTAATTATGCTTTTGAAAATATATATATATTCCACACAATATATTCCGTCTCCTGCATTTCGGAGAGGCCTAATTTTATGGGCAGAGCGCGGGACTAAAAATATCCACAGGCGCGTAGGAAACTTGCTTTATTTTTTATGATATGCTGCCAACGCACACGCACACGCTTGCCACTCCAACGCCTACATGTAAAAATAGAGGGAAAAGCATAGGAGAATTTCAGAATTTTCGGTTGCGTGTCGCGGAAGATGTCACTCGGTTCTAGGAGGGGGCACGAGAACTGCGGGAGAGCTAATTGATGTGGGTTCAAGTTTTCCACGACGCTTACGCTGCCGTTTTCCTCCTCCATTTTTTGCGTAATTTTCACACATTGCTCTCTTACCTTTGACACATGTCACCGCACGTTCCCCGTGATGTTGTGATTGATGCCTGGCACTGGCGCAATGACAGAAATCGGGCAGCACAAGCCGCTGGCCCTGTCAATTGTATTGACTGCAAGTGCCGGGATATATGACAGGCAGTACTCAGAGGGGTCGTCCGCTTCCATTGACAGATGCCCAGGCCTAAGGCCTTTTCCAATTTTCCAATAGTTTTCCACCTTCGGCCAAATCCCCGCTGATTTATGTCGCACACACCAGCCGGCGGTTGGCAATACTCATCGTATAGAGATACAGAGCTAAGGATATAGATACAGATGCCCGTGGATATATAGAATTTATTTATGTGCGAAAAGAAATGTTTGTGTTATTGTTCTAAATTAGCACCAATGTCATGGGCACAGGAATTAATTTTAGCCAGCTTTTTAATTCGATAAATTCTGAGGATTAGCTTGCATATTTCGACACGGTTTAGGAATGTTTCCCACGAACTTTACTAACTTTTCTTGGTTTGTTTTTTGCAGCTACAAATCTGGATTGCTGGGACCTGCTGCAGATGCACGTGGCTGAGCCTTCAGTGAGTCCTACGGCATCGCCTGCTCCCTGCAAGGTCACCACGATTCAGTTGCTGCAGCATCAGCAACAATTACAGCAGCAGCAGCAGAACATCATACTGAATGCCGTGCCATTGATTACGATTCAGAACAACAAGGGATTAATGCAGCAGCAGCAGCAGCAACAGGAGCAGCTGCAGCAGCCAGCTCTGAAGATCCTGAATGGAGCCAGCATTGCGCCGGTGACCACTAAGGCCACCATTCGTTTGGTGGAAAGCAAACCAGCAACGACGCAGCAGCAGCAGCAGCAACAGCGTGTGGGAAAGCTCATGCTTCCCCAGCAACAGCAGCAGCAGCAGCAGCATGGAAACAAGCGACACCTGAACAGTGCGACAGGAGGAGCTGGTAACCCAGTGGAGTCGAAGCGCCTCAAGAGCGGAACAATCTGCCTGGATGTGCAGTCGCCACAGCTGCTGCAGCAGCTGATTGGCAAGGATCAGGTGCAGCAGAACCAGGCCACCAAGCGGGCAGGAAGCGAACGCTGGCAGCAACAGGCGGCGGAGAGCAAGCAGCAGAAGCAGCAGCAACAGCAGCAGCAGCAGCAGCAACAGCAGTCCAATTCGGTGCTGAAGAACCTGCTGGTCAGCGGACGCGATGTAAGTGCCGGCTACTGCATTGTGCCCATGCGGCCCAAGAAGCAGCTGGCCAAGGTCTAGAGCTCAACTAGAGACGACCTTCACCACCCGCCTCTCAATTAGCTAATGGAAGCACCCCACAGCCGGCTATGATTAAACCAAACCCAACCAAGGATTGTTAGGTTAAGCGAAGAATGCATGGACAAGCCCATTTCTACAATTTGTCTTTTGTAAATGGATCGATTTTATATAACTGAACATCAAAACTATATATATACATATATATAAGGTGTAAGCTGTAAAGTGTAACCAACAAAGCAACCTCCTCCCGCTGCGAGAGGAAGGCGGCGGCGGGCCTAGTTTTAGTCCGTTTTCTGTAGTCCCTAAAGCCTAGGACGTAGTCTCGATAGTCGTTAGATATAGTATAAATAGCGGATAGCTCCTAGTCTAGACGTGTAAGAGATGGACTTTAAAATTATAAATTTCGTAGACTATTTAAAATAGTGCTGTTCGATCCGATCCGATCGACGAGCGTAATCTTAAGTTTGTAGCTTGGCGCAATTTGTTGATTTCTTTTTAAGTTTGACCCTAAGCCATAGCCGTAAGCCTAAGCAGCATGTTGTTAAATCTTCTGTTCTGTTGAGCAAATAATTCTGTTGTACATAGAGCCAGGAGCGGTAGGATTATGCGCGGAGTGCATCACAGCGGGTCCGCCGGACGTAGTTTAGGAACGCGAGAATCAGAGAACGATTGCAATAAAATTGTAAACTATATAAACGAAAAACAAAAAATTCAAAATATGGCAACTTTAAGTTTTTTTTTACTGTGATAACATTTGCTTTTGTTGATTGATCGATTGATTGAGTTCCCCCATCAGGCACACATCAGGTTCACCCACCTTATCCCCTTGATTTCTGTTAACTTATTCGAGCAATTTGTTAGATGTGTAAGCTTTGACTGAGGAGAAGCGGCACTGCAGCAAGGATGTGTACGGATTTTAAAGTAATATTTCAAAGTAAGGATGCGTTTGTTTCGAGTTCAGTTTCGGCCCTTATGTTCCAAAGAAAACCATGTAAATTGTCCCAATTTGTGAACGAAAGAGTAGCAAAATTGATAACCGAAATTCGAGCGCTGAAGGTACAAAAACAAGAAAGAAATTAAACGGAAGAAATCCCTATAAGAAGAAAACGTTAAGACAAAAGAAAATCAACACTTTAAGCTAGACAACATTAAATATGCACACTAATTTCTAGTGAAGAGTCAAAACTATAAACAAAAAACACATGCATACACATATACACATAGAGCAACTATTAGCAATTAAAGAACAATCCTCGTGCGGTGAGCGTTCTCCATCGCACACTTATATATTATATAAATAGAGCGTAAAACCTAGACATAGTTACATAGATACATAGTGCGTATATAGAACAAAACCTCGGGTCGCCACTGAAGCTTTAACCTGGCATTATAGCAGCTGCTTTCGATTTTTATTAGTTGTCCCTTTTAATTAAGTTTGTAGTTCCTTTTGTTTTTGTTTTCTATTAGCCTTAGTTTACACCTAAACGACGGAGAAGTACATACACTTTCCGAGCGACGAGAGAAATAATGAGAAAGAAAAAAAAAATCCGAAAAACATTATCTATTGCTGTGTTTGTTTTGATTTTTATATCCTTATATGATTTCTGTCTTGAATATTTCAAAGGCCCATATATTGATTTTCCATCCTGTACTGACCTACATACAAGGTGCAGGCGGTTGTGCGGGAGCTGTGGCTAAAGCCTGGCAGCTTAATTAACTTTCGTCGGCGCGATGGCGTGTCTGACGCACATCGATGGCACCGAAAGGGATCCGAAATCATAAATATCCAGCTGGCAAACAAATTTACACGCAACCTAAGCCCCTCTTTGGGATGGAAAAGGGAATTTAAAATGCCCAAAAACACCCACTATTGACACTACTTTAGCCAGGCCATTGAGTGGGATTCCGGCCTGCTCCTGCTCTTGCTTCCTGTGCCCACTCCTACTCCGCCCCCACTTTGACATTCCGATAAGACCCGGAGGCAGCGCGTGCCGCATTCTAGCTTGAGTATTGATTTTGCACCTCCAACGACTTGGCTTGGGTAAACGTTAGAACCCACCCACCCATTCCGCCGTCCAGGGTCTATCCCTTTGCCAGTTTTATTTCCTTTTCGCTGCGCACAGCTGACGCTCTTCGCTCTCGGGGCTACGACTTCCATTTCCACTTCCACTTCCACTTCCACTTTCGCTTTCACTCTCACTTTGACTTTCACTTGGGCGAAAGAGCGGCGCGAGCTGGGCTCTCTTTTGTTGTGTGTGCGGCACGTGTCTCTTATGTACTCGAGAGTCGAGAGTCCCGGGTCTGTGCTCCGCCGGTTTTATGGCCTACACGAGCTTCCCACTCTGGGCCAAAAAAACTTTGCGTCACGGCTGGCACTTTTCCGGTGTCCGTGGGCCCCGCCGTCCTCCGTCCGACGGTCCCCCTGCATTAATGAATCGCGCCGTAATTGGCTGCAGCTTCTTGGGAACCCCAATTTGCATTATTCTCGGGCGACACATGTGTGTACGTGGCCAAATATTTGCTGCCTACTTAGGGGCCAGAGCCAGAGCCCCTGCTATGCATCAGTTACTTTATTTACTTTGTTCCTGTTTCTTCCTATTTATTGAGTTTTCCTGAGTTTTTCCCACTTTCCCTACGTTTGTTTTGTGCTCGGGACAAAGCTTCTTTGGACCAATAGATAAATTCATAGCAGAATCAGATCGGGAACCGCATCTACCTCGTGTGTGGCGTAAACGAAAGATAAAACTGAAACCGATACTACCTCCGGATCAGACATCAACCTCAGAAAGAAGGCCAAAATGAGAGAAATACAAAATAAAAGCAGCCCATTTTAGAAAATTATACTTTTAGCAAATTGACAAGCAATCCTCTCGAGTTAGTAGTCCTAGTCACTAACTAGACAGACTTAGCATATATATTCCTCTCGATAATCATTTAGTCACAGCTCCAGATCCACGGAGGGGACGTGAGAATACTTGAATAATTAAATAAATATATAGCCCGAAAAGACTGCGAGCCGAAAACTCTGAAAAATTATATACACATAGCGCGGAACTTATATATAGCATCTAAGCAGGGATGTAAATAGCGGAAAAGATATACTGTATAGTATATTGAGGGAGGAGAACACAGAAGAACACCAGACGACAACTCTCAAAAATTAATCGATGTGGCTTTAACTAAACTTTAACTATAGGTCTCCCAGGCACGGGGAGTTTAGTGAGTAATTGGCCTAATATTTAGCTATATACGATATCGATAATAGTATTAACGCAACCCCCCGGGCAAGTCAAATTCGAATCGACTAACGATAGACAGATAAACAGTAACAATAACGATATCGATAACGATAACGACTTGGTATTAGACTTCGTATCACACGGATCCCAATCATCACATTTAGTTGAAGTTTTTCGCGTGTTACGTATGACAAAGAGAGAGAGGAAGTGAGGGAAAGATAATGGGTAGCTTTATCGCGACGGAGTGCAAAATCGGGAACGGGTTATATCAAACCGAGAACGAGAATCGAACAGAAAGTACATACAATACCACAAATATACCACATATACCTCAGTACATGCATAAGTACGATCGTGTAGGTCGCGGGGACTCGCTCCCCGCGCCGCTTACTTACATACCTCGTGTATACATATAACATTAACTAAAATATACATACATATACCTCTATCCTAAACAAAACATATGCCTATTCCGACTTTTGATAGTTCAATACACCTTATAGTGAATGTTGTGCGCGAAACCCCTTTGATAACGAGCGTTTTTTACTACCTCCAAAATTCTTGTTGTGTGTGTGTCTCGCATTTATAGCAATGAATTAATTAGAGCTAAATCTAAAGCTAAACTAAAGCTAAGGCTAAGGCTAAGGCTAACCTAAAGCTAGCGCCAGTCTAGAGCAAGTAAATTAAACTAACGTAAAACTAAACTAAATGTTGTGTAATTTTTATAGCCTACTTATGTGCGTCGGCGGAGAGATACTAACCAATACCTCGGAGAAAGCTTCAGTAAAGTAACGAATACGAATACGAGAAAAGTAAAGTAAATATAGTGAAATTTTGTGAGAAATTAAGTCAAGCAGCAGCAGTCATACAGATTTATTGTGCAACTTTATTAGCTGTAATTTTCCCTGCTAGCAAATATGAAGACTACCGTCACCGACACACGACATATCCGCTTACAGTGGCTCCCGCTTTCGGCCAACTCATCTTCATAACTCAAAGGAGAAGTCAAGGCGAAGGTGACAAGCACTTTGTGCTCCGTTGCAATTGATTTGGCGGCCGGCTGATTTTGATTAATGTTCCTGCCCCCAGGACGACCCGAGAGTCATCCCCCCAACCAACCGGCTTCTCCTTCAGTCAATTTGAAGTTCATTCCGAGCTCTCTCACATCAAGCCCTGTGACTCACTCGCCCTGATTAATTGTGCTGGCATTATGCAAAATTATATTATGATTGCCGGAATCAACAGGTCGCTGTTGTGTCTACAAGTGTAACCTTTGAACAGGACCCCGCCCCGGGTCCCATTTGTCAGTGACAGAAAGGCAAAAGGCGTTGTTGAGTCACTTTCATGGGGCATTACTTTTATTTGGCCTGCCAACCAATCTTGAACCTGAACCTTTCTCCGTCGGTTAATTTGCAGCAATTATTTGTGAGCTTGTCGGCAGCCTAAGCTGCTTATGCTACTGCGACCCACTACCCAACTAGAACCCAGTATCAGACACACTCCACACACAACACAAAACAACACCGAGATTACCTCCAAGTCCCCACAAGATGTTAGCGTAATTTGAATGCGTAGAGCGAAGAAACTAGCCTTGAATTAGACTCGAAACGTATCGAATCGAATCGAATCGATGCGCCATGTAAGGCAAACTAGTGTGTAAACGCCGCAAAGTATGCAATATTATACATATATACACCTATATACATAAATAAATAAAAATATATATATATATTATATACAAGATGTCAAGCAACTTATATACATATACATGCGAATGTAGTACGTACGATACGATATGGCATATGATATGATATGATATCTGTGGATTATAAAGTATTTTAATAAACTTTTAATAAATATTTTAGTAAATCCAATAAAACCATAAATAAAGCCGATTGAGCCCCCGTCGAATCAGCGTCGATCCAGTCAGAAAAGATATGAACTTTATCCAAGTCTCAGGAGCGGGGAAATTGTGTGTGTTTTTCTTTTGGCGGACATATAGCGGGGCGACACGGAGGAGGCTTCTCTCCGCTCGTGTTCCTTGTTCTGTTTACAACTTTTCCTCCTCGATATTTATGTGCATACATTGGGCCCTCGAGCATATTTGTATTGACAGGCCAGCCTGGGAATTGATTAATCTCCGTTTGCCATTGTATTTGCCTCCGACTGACTGGCAATTTATTAAAATCTTTTGATTGGAATAAATGATGCTGCTGCCAGCTAATCAAGTTGCCTGCCGTCCTATCTCTCTCTCTGGCAGCCAAACTTTTGTGGATCTGGATCCAGATTCCTCATTGTCCTGTTCTGTCCTATTCTCCTGTTCGAGCACTTAAGTATGCCGAGCACACACATTCACCAGTATAACTTTCGTCCTTATCTCGAGATTTTCCTTTCACTTTTCGGGGGCACAAATTTAAATCTTTCGCTTCGTTTCGCCTGTAAATAAATGACGAATTTGCGTCACACACGAGCGCTGTGACGAAATTAAATTCCGCGCAATCTTCTATCTACTTTATGTAGCCTGAAACCTGCGCATTATCTGCTTGCATACTCTGGCAAGAGGTTGTCCTGTTTTCAGATCGAAATGTGCTGTTATCCACACATTTGCTACCGGTTTGCTATTTAATCCCACCTGTGCAAGGGTATAAGAAAATCTACCAGTAAAATTTCCCTTCTTTCAAGCTTTTCTTTTCGTTTATTGCCCCTTTTTTGGTTTGTGTTTTTTTCTTTGGCTATATATGGAAATATGCCTGGCGACAATTGCATTACTTATACGTCACGTTGTCTCCTTGACGTCTTGCCTGGTTGAGTTATTCAAGTTTGTTGCTTATTGATTTCGGACCCCAGTTTCAATTTTCAATTTCAATTTCCGCTTCAGTTTCATCTGGTTACGCAATGGCGGCGGGCCAGTGCCAATCCTTTGCTGCCCGCAGCAATTGCGTATTCCGTGGAGTCCTTGCGGAACGAGTGTCAAATTTAAAAGAAGAGAAAAAAACGTTACTGTAGAGCCTTTGCGGGGGAGAAGCTCTTCCTCCTCGGAGCCAGCACTGGTCCTTAAGCACATTTGTTGCCTACTTTTGCTTTTATTATGCGGTGACAGCAGATTTTTCTGGAGAAACTTGGCTGCTTTCGGGCCATGAAAGCAAAGTTTCTCTTTAATTGCTTTTGTTTTTCTATTGGTCTTTCGTGAGTCTGTGGGCGTGGCACGTGAGCCAACCGCCTAGCCTGGCGTTGGGGTGTCGATGAAATGCGATGCCATAAAAAAGGAAAAATCCAATTAGAAGGCTTTAAACGGAACCTCCGCCGCCACCGCCTTAGAGGAGCTAACTCAGCAGAAGGCAGGAAAGAAAGCCGCCATAAAGACTAAGACCAGGACTAAGACATCAAAGTGACGGAGCAGTCGCAGGGCGACTGGCAATTATTGTAATGCCTTGGCATTTCCGGAAGACCTGCTGCCGGTTGCCTTTATCTAATAGTTTCGTTTTGCGTGGCAGCAATTGCCTTTAATAATTTATTAGAGCATATTGGGGGGCTGAATATGTCCAGGCGAACAGGGCCTACAATATATCAAACAATAAACCTATTACACGGCGGCTACCCCGATGTCCTGAGGGGGGCATTGCGCGTGCCACAGGAATTTTTCACCATTCCGTTACGCATACGCCCTGTCAGCTTTTAGGTTTTTTCCCATCGACCATGATGATGATATGTATATGCCCCTAGGAGCGAATTTGCTCAGAATCCTCAGCTGGTCCTGATACTCTTACTTTCTTTGTTCTCCTCCAGTTTTGTTTGTTTGTTTGGTTGTCTATCATAGCTCATCTTACAGCACTTTCGCTTTCGCTGTCCCGTAATTGCTGCAATTAGCCGTAGTTGCAGGCTGTCGGAGGGTGAGGAGTCCGCGATGAAAGCATCGCAAACATAGAGTTCACCAGACTGCAATTGAACTCTTGCCCAGCGGACACATCGTCGAAGGCGTTGGGGTGTAAAATTTTGACAGCTTTATCTTCGTCATCGGCCGGTGTCGAAGTTTTTGCACTGAGGAAAAATACAAAACATTATTGAATTTGTTTCGTATTTAAATAAGTGCTCGCAAGAGTGGAAACAATTTTAAAATTATACTTTCTTTGCTTAAACGCCTTTTCATTTGCCTTATAGATATTATATCCTAAAAACATTTTCATCTGTAGAAAAGTTACAATAATTTTAATGGCAAATCAATGATATAGAAGAATCCAGATAAAATTAGGAAATTGCCATTTTTCTCTCCTAAAAAAATGCAAGTTGCCGGGCAGTCTGTCCTTCGAATCTGATGTATTCCCCACCGCTTCCTGTCAGGATCTGTCTGGGCGGGCTTGGAAATGGGAACGGACTGTGAGTGGTGACTGGTGGCCAGAACGAAAGCGAAAGTGGAGGCGGGGCATTTGTGTCAATCCGAAATCCAAAGCATAATAATGTCCCGCCGCTGGATTCTGTTTCAACGAGAAGGAGCAGCAGCAGGACCCATTCCCAGCCATCATTAAAATATGATTTATTGCGGCCTGCCCCCTTTTTTGGGTGGACTTGTGCTTGGCTTGAGAGCTTCCTGCTGTTGCTGCCCCACGTTTGCCTTCCCGGGGCTTTTCCACAGGGACTTTGAGGCTTGAGCACAGTATGTGTCTTTGGTGACTTTAAACATTTTCCTGACACCGGCTTAGTCTCGTTTTTCCGCTCAATTTTCGCAAGGTTTCGTCGAGTTAATAGCCGAGCATTTGCATAGAAATGGAGAAATAGGAATGGAAGTTCAGGAGTTACGTACTTCGGGGACTCACTGGTTTGCCACGGGGATTCGGGGAGTAATTAAGCTGCAAATTGGTTAATTTAATTTAATTTACGCTCTGATTGCTGTACTTTAGACTTAATTGTAATTTCAATTGTAGGCCATTCATAATGAATACCAATAAGCTAAGATTAAGTCAGGGCTATTATGTAAATCGATCCATTTATTTAAGAAAATTTGTTGTGTAATGTTTCTTAATATATATTCCCAGCTGTGAGGTGCTTCCTGGTTGTCATTTATTAAGGTTTAAAAAGGATATAACAGAAAACGCCTGATATATTGCTTTGTTTTAAAAATTAGCTTGGATCTATCGAGCTATTTCTGTTATTCTCTTTTAATATTTCTTTGTAAACTGCGTTACTAAATTATATCCCTTTTTCCCTTCTCGTTTTCCGCCCCCTTATAAACAGGCTACCGAATCCGAGCCCATGATGATCGATGACAACTCCCTGGAGGCACAGACCCTCGGCATGGGCAAGTACGGCCTGCCCCTGCACTGTCACACCTCCACGTCGGCGGTGCTGAGGAACTATAATCACAATCCGCTGATCAGCGGCACCAATTTCCAGCTGTCGCCGGTCTTCGGTGGCTCTGATGCCGGCGGCGGAGGCGGAGGCGGTGGTGTTGACTGTGAGACCGGCTCAGTGGTCTCCCTGGATGACTCGGTGCCACCCGGCCTGACAGGCTGCGACACAGATGCCTCCAGCGACAGTGGCATCGACGAGAACAACCTGGTGGAAGGGTCACCTTCCGGTTCGCCACGCAAGAGGATCGCTCTGGGGTCGAGGGCAGCAAGTGAGCCGCCTCCACCACTAGATGTTGTGGTGCCATCGTCCCTGGTCCAGGCCGGAGAGGAGGAGCTCGAGGGTGGTTCCAGTAGCAACGCGCCCAGCAGGAAGACATCGATATCCTTTCTGGACAGCAGCAATCCCCTGCTGCACACGCCGGCCATGATGGATCTGTGCAACGATGACTATATCATGGGCGAGGGCGGCTTCGAGTTCAGCGATAACCAGCTGGAGCAGGTCCTGGGCTGGCCGGAGATAGCCTAGGAGACGGCGGCGGCGGATCCCTTGATCCCACTGACATGCACTGCATTTCTAAGACGATGGCATTTTTCGGGGGGAAATTGAAATTAAACCGAGAATCAAAGAAGGGAGCTAACCAAAAGATTGATTTTGAGCCTTGCAACCGTCAGGACCCCATCCCCATCCCCAGCCCAGTCCCCACTCCCAAGCTAACCGACACATTTACAAACAGGAAGGGTTTAATCACACTTGAATAGTTTTGTAGCCATGTTAACTGCCTAGAACAGACGAAGAATAATATACACTTATATAACTTAGTTTTTACACAGAGAAAAACGAAGGAGAAGGAAAAAATACCAGTCGAAAAAACTAAAGCAAACGTAAAGGAAAAAAATTAAAATTAAAAAAAAAATCGTTCATGGTTTTTCCGCTAGAAGAAAAAGGCTCAAACAAGTTTTTTGGTGATGGTTGTATTCCCGTTTTCATAACTTTCAAGCGCAAAAGCTGTGACGACAAAAAAAAGAAAAGTTTTTGAACATGTTTTACAAGTAAATATAATTACTAGAAAAGAAAAAAGAAAAAAAAAAAACACAAAAAAATGAATACATTTATGTAAATCTTAGTTATATAAGTCATTATTTTCAATGTTTTCAAATTACACAATACTTTAACTTTAATTACTTTGAACTAAGTAAAGATATTGACCCGATTCTTAACTCCAGGCTATATACCTTGTGCATTTCTATCAATTAATTAATATTCTTTGTGTCGATTTCGTTTCCATTTACATCTCAATTTTTATTTTTTTGTAATGTTTCCCTCAATTACCTTGATTCTTGATGTAAATTAGTTTTTAGTTCTCTGTTTAAGGCGCCGCATTATACAAAACGAATTGTTTGCTTGCTTTAATCCAAATTCAATCAATGTTCAGTGTTTATTCAACTTTGTTTTTATTTTATAAATATTAATTGGCATAATAAAAATATTGAAATTCATTTCGATGAAAGTTGCATGCAGAAAAACCGTTTTCAAGCTGTTTTTGATGGGTGGAAAATGTTGGGCTTCTTTTTTATTTCAGAATTATAAAAAAATATATTTTTTTACGGGGATAAGGACTGAGAATATATATTTCTTAATACAAAATTTGATAAAGAATAATTTCGCCCTACATGGCGAATTCGCCGCTTGCCCTTAGCCAAGACACGAACATTTTCTGCTGGGTAAGTAACATGGGTAGGTAAAATGTAAAATAAAAATAAGCAAATAAGTAAAGTGAAAAAGGTTTTCCTTATAGAACTCTTCGAAACAAGTGTAAAAATGCTTTAAAATAAATTAATTTATATATAGAGCCACATATTGTATTTTTAATATACCTAAAAAAGCTTAGATTTAACTAAATTGCTTTAATTTGAAATGTAAATTAAAGTGTAAGTAAAATAAAAGTCAAACATTATATTTGTTTTTTGTGTAGCTCGATTTTTTATTAATATTAAATATTATTTAAACTCCACATTATTACGAAATAACTCCTGGATTTGCTCCTCTGGAACTGCCCACTTGCACTGCGGATACTTAATGCTGCAGTGATGAGGCGACATCACCTTGCCCGCATCGATGGCCTCCCGGAAGGCGGATTGCTCCAGCCAGGCCAGCAGCCACGACCAACTGGTTGCCCCATCCAACAAGTGCTCCATATCCGAGGCTTGACCTTGCCGAACTTTATCCCCAGCGCTGCGGGTCAGAGAGCAAACGGATTTCAGCAGGCAAACCGATAAATCGACGTCGTTATTCAGAAAAGAGCGTTCAATGGTGCCCAAAAGATTGGGAAGACTGGTGGCTAGGAGAGGATGAATAGGGATTAAATGAAAATTTTAAAAAGTTAAAAAGATTATTAAATAATAAAATAAGGAAATGTGTTCCTACCCACACGATCTCCAGTTTCATTGCGATATATGAGCTTAAAGTTATCAAAGATCCTGGGCAGGCTTAGCTCCTCTTCGAGTAGTCCTCGATAGGTGGCATTTGTGGAACTTTCTGTTTGAGTAGTGGAGGATGTGGACGTGTCCTCCTCCTGCGAAAACTTGGTACTTATACTGGAAGCATTTCCCAGGATGGGCTTATGATCGTCTCCCGTTATAGCCTCTAGACCCATGCTGCGGATCAGGTGACCCACTAGGAGTCCTCCTGCAACCACCAGACCACAGCTAAGAACTGCCGCAGAATTGACTATAACGAGGGGCTAAAGCAAAGGAAATTATGGATATTCCATTGAGATATGTCACCGATCTCGAGACCTACCTTGGGTGGAGCATTTCGCTTTCGCTTGACAGGAACCTCCAGAAAGGGCACCAGATAATCCAGGCCCAGGGCGATGTTTTTGCCCACAGCATCGAAGGACAGCAGCTTGAATCCTTGGCCATGATGAGGATTTTGCTTTAAGTGCTGCTGCCTGGGTAGCTTATGGGATCCTTTCTTTGCCTCCGATTCATCTTCAGCACTGGCGGCCCAAATGACGGCACAGCTGGCCAGGAGAGCGCAGGTCAGGTAGTAAAGCTTCATTCTTCCGCAGACTGATGCGACGTCTTCCGCGGCTGGCGGGTATCTGAATCCGAATTTCCCAGGCGATGTCACCAGTAAACCTTTCGTCCAACGCTGACGCTATGCTTCGATGAGTTAGCTGTGCACTGAAAGAAATAATAGGTAAATTGAGTTATTAAATGAGAAAGTAAATATTCCTTTGCCTTTTCTATGTTTAATGTTTTACTTTATATTTTTCATAATATAAATTTTTAAGTATTTACCCTTTGTTTTCTGTGTATGCTTCAATTATCGCTTGACTGCTCCTGGTCCCCCCTCGTGTCGTGAGCCACAAAATGCAACAAAGTGGCGAGTGTGACACAACCAGTTTTTGGGAGGTGCGAAAACGATTAGCCAGCCGGGGAAGTGCCGGCAAAACTTTGGATGAAAGCGGAAGATGCCATATGACTAACTTCTATAATTGGGGAGAAGTGGCTGCAATTAATCCAATTTTCCGGCACTCTCTTTACATAACAAAACGGTGTGATACTACTGATAATGAATTCAATAATGTCAGCTACTTTTTATTAATATAAAACAAGGGGTTATAATTTAAGGATCTATTTTATTGAGTATTTCAATTAAGACTAAATAAATTAGTAACTGTAACCATAATGATAGTAATCTAGATATTATTATCCATTAAAGAACTGCAGTATTTGTGGTAGAGATCCCGATGTCCAATTTAAGTGGTTTGGCCATCGACAACTGCGATATGTGTGGAAACAACTTCGACTGCTCCGCGAGGCTTGAATGGCCTGGAAAACTGCAGTTCCATGTACAGAGGCGGGCAGCCAGGAAGAGCTGGAAATAAAATAAGAATTTGTAGAATAAATAAACTAATAATAAGCCTTTCAAACAGAGAGATCTCCTCACCTGGCCAACACATTGAGAACCCTGGCATAACCAGAAGTCAAATTCCTCTGCAGATACTGACAGATGAGTTGCTGGACACAGACGGTCATGTCAATATTGTGCTCCTCCAGCTGGGACTCCACCACATCAGTCAGTCGACGCACTAACCAAAAGTAAACCAATTTGAATTCAACTTGATACACATGACTTCCTTCTACTCACTGCCCCTGCCGCTCTCTGATTTGTAGCCATAACCATTGCCCAGTGAGGTTATCACCAGGGGAGCCAGGAGGAGCCGCACCACAGCTGCTATGACCGCTCCAGCGGCCACCACCACGGCTGTATTCAGAATAGCTCCTGTTCGCAGATTGAGGAGACTCTGGACAGCATCCCGGGCCAGGTTCATGCTCCTCTTCACGGGCACTTTCACGAATGGAACTATGAACTCCAGCTCCACACTCACGTCCTCGCCGCTAGCATGGAAATGGAAGCCGCGTCCCTCGCGCTCTACTCCTGCCAGAGGATTATCCGCCAAAGTATAGGCTACATGCCTGGGCTCCCGTGGCTCAAAGTCGCGGAATCGCAGCAATCTGGGCGCACTGGCATTCCCGTAGAAGTCTCCATAAGCCGGGTTCAGTAGGTCGCCTCCCTCGACGCTTTCACCGTGGTAGCCCACCGGCAGTAGTAGAGCCATTATTCCCAGCAGACACAAGATCCGCACCAATCCGCACATGCTGTCACCCGAGCAGCTGGAATGCGTCTGAGCCGCGCTCCAAAGCACCAAGCTCGCTTTGTAAGCTCCCCGGGAGTACGTCGTCGAGTGGGAATTACATGGCCCACGCTCCGGCAATCAAGATATGATATTCATTTAGCCCGAAACTCGGAGACTCTGAGACTGTGCAGCGACTTTAACGCTTCGCGGATTGCAATTCGGTTTGGAAAATGGCAAACGGAAAATGGAAAATGGGCAGCGATTTATTGAATAACGATAACTGATTTGTGAAAATGATAAGGAAAGAAAGCATGCAAACTTAAAGAAGTGATTCAACAGATTTAAATTATCGCAGATGGTGCATCTGATAAAACAGGAGCAACAGTCTGTAACGGAAGCTACACAGAAAAAGTAAGTTGAACTTAAACCAACTTTTAGTTTCAACTTGTTAACTATAATATCAATTAACAACTTTATCTTTGCTTTATGTAAATATCTATTTGAATTTTAATATGGAAGATGGAAAACTATTTAAAAGCAGGAATGCCCATACAGTGCACATTCTTGCTTGGACTTTGAAATGTAGAAATATCGAAAGGAAAATAAAGTCGAAAAGGTTTTCCGAGTTATGTTATTTAATCTGAATACTGGCTTTTAAATTAAAAAAATAACAAATACTTTTGTACATATATATAAAATATAATAACAAAAAAGTTAGTTGTCGAAAAGTTATTGATCTTCGCATTATCACCAGTATCGATGTGTCTATATTTTCTGCCAGCCCGCCGTAAGTTCCGCTGTGTTCCTGTTTTTTTTTAATATTTATTTTTGTTGAAAAATTACCGTGAAATATATAGTGTAATCTAATGATAATAGGTAAGGTAATATTTCTTTCGGTGCACCGCAAACTCGCCTTATTAGAAAGACATTTGTGGTTGACTATGGACCGGAAAATTCAGCTTATGCCGTGGATGAAACTCGCTCACATGGTCGGCAGTTATGTCACCCACCAGCTAAGCGGCAAAGGTTAGATAAACAAATCGGGATTGAGCAAGGGCCCCTGGGAATTATTTTCGCGACTTCCTTGGTGCCTCCCATTGCGCCTGCAATTTGAGCCGGTAAATGTGTGTTAAAGTGTTAAGGTTAGATAAACAAACCGGGCTTGGAGTAATGACCTCAGTGAGGCTATTAGTAAGCGAAGATTTGCATACTGCAGTTAGGGTTTCTTCACCATTAAGGTCTCTGAAAGGTTTGGTAAGCAAAGTAATGATTGCAAAGCCTTGAGTGGAGTTTCGGTTTGTTATTTGAAACTATTAATTAAGACATTTACTATTAAATTCTGGTGTTTATATTTGGAAAATCCCCCATTAAAATACACTTTAATTTCGTTATCTTTTATAAAAACTTGTAATTTCACGCGGTTACTACAGACATTCGGAATATTGTGTTTGAGGGATGTGGATTACGTGGACGACCCTTCCCATTCGGCGACTAAACCTAGGGATTGTAGCTGTCCGAGGAGCGTGGTCCAATGGTGGGATCAAATTGGACCAGTTTCTTTGCGCGGCGCTTGACCCTCCTTCGCTTCCGCTCCTTCGCCTTTTCCTGGGCCCAGGGCGTCTGGCGTTGGGGTGCTGTTGGTGGATAGGCGGCTTGGTCCAGGCGACGCATGTGATCGCCACTCAGCGGCAAATCGGAGTCCGTGGAGTAGTTGGGCGGCGAGAGGACTTCCGGAGTTATCAGCTTTATCGAAGGGAAGTTGCTGTTGAGCCGGTTGTAGATACTAGAGTCTTGGTACTCTCGCCCCGCAAATCCTCCAGCCATACGTCCCAGCTTCGACTTCTTCTTCTTCTTGGGCATGTTGCGCATCTTGGGCGGCTTGGGCTCCTCGTGGATGAGGCCCTTGCCATAGACCCAATTGAAGGCGTCCTTCCGCTCGCCCATCACACAGCTGGCGTACTGGACCTCGGGATGCGGCGGATGTGGGAAGAGACTGGGCGATGCCCAGTCGGCCTCGTCGTACTGCGTCTCCGTGTGCTTGTTGTGGCTGCTCTTGAGCCGCTCCGGATGCATCAATCCAGCGGGTGGCGTGACCCCAAACTCGAACTCCGTCTCGTTGTCCGAGGTGTCCGTCAGCACCAGATCGTCCTCACAGGGCTCGATGTGGCGGCGCTCGCACTCATCCCGCACGTGCTGGACCAGGAGGTTCTTGTCCACGAAGCTGCGGCAGTAGCAGTGCATGACCGGCCTGTGGCAGGTGCACTTGCTGAAGCCCATCTCCTTGAGGCAGCGCTTCATTTCGCGCACCTTCTTCAGCATGGGGTTCTGCACGATCCGGAACTGTACGGGCTTCATGTTCGCATACGGATTGGCAGAGCGGGCCAGCGACTCGGCGTCCTTCAGCGGGCGCAGCGTGATGCTGTAAACGTCGTGCTTCTTCTCGATGTGCAGCGTGGGCACCTGGACGAGATCTTCACACTTCTCGGCCGGCGGCGAGATCGTCTTCTTATTGTTGTAGTAGGACATGTACTTGGACATCGGGACGGTGTCCACGGGGAAGTCCTTGAGGAAGTAGCACATCAGTTGGCGTATGGAGCGTCTGATGGCTCCGGGTCGCCATCCTGGCTGGGAAGCTAACGGATTAGCAGTCCACAGCCAGCCCATGTGAGCGGGCACCTTCACGTCCTCGGGTGTGCAATCCTGCCTTTTTCTGCTAGTGTTCTGGAAAGTGTACATGCTGTAGTACCTGGACTTGTGGGACCTCTTCGTAGTCTTTCGCTTTCTCTTTTTCTTGGGCGCTTCGCTGGCTTCCTTGGGTTCGGAGAGAGCGCCGCTCGTCTTGCTCGCCGCCGGTGCCAAGTGACTCTTGCCCTTGCCCTTCTTGCCCTTGGCCAGCTTGTGGGCCTCCGTGCAGATCTCCTGGATCTTCTGCCTTTCGCCGACGTCCTTTACTTTGAAAAGGTCTTTCAGTTCGGCGAAGACTTTGACCAGGTCCTGCTTCTTATCTTCATCCACAACCGCCATGGTATCTTGCTTATCCTTCGACTGCGAGGCCCTGGACTCGCGGATGCTACGCTTCAGGGCCTGATAGTCGCGCACCACCGTCTCGAAGGCCTCTGAGGTGCTGCCCGGAGCAGAACACTGGGCTCCATCGCCGGAACACCCCTCCACCGATCCGTGGTCAAAGCTGAGCTCCTCCACGGGGTTGTCGAGGTGAGACATGAGGATCTGCTGGGCGGTGGCATTCTCATCGTATACGCGCTCCTTGAAGTCTGGGACGGCCTTATAGCCGCAGTAGGGACAGGCGGCCACCTTGGGCAGCCAGGACACGTCCTCGCCGCAGAGCATGCAGCTGCGAGTGCCGCCGATGTGCATCTGGCGCAGCTTCGGCGAGGACAGAGTCCGGCACATTCGGTTGGTGGACCCATCGCCCAAAACGTGCCGCTGCTCTGTCGAGAACTGGGCGGCGGGTCCAGCCGGTGGCTCGATGGTCACACCGTCGCAGCCATTGTCCCCATTGGGGCAAGAGTAGACGGGGTAGGGGCCTGCCATGTCGATCAGTTGCGGCTGCGGCTCCTGCTGGAGATCAGAGGTAATGGAAATTGACTAGAATCCTTCGGGGTATGGATAATCTTACCTGACAGCAGTCGCAATTGTCCTCTTCCTCCGAAGGGACTTCCGAGGGTTCATCCATATCGCCGGGCATAAAGCCAGCACAGGGATCGAGGGAGGAGGAGGAGGAGTGGTTACCCTCCGCCATGAACGAGAGGTCCTGCAGATTCACGTTCCTATCCACCCCGCCAAACCCCTTTGGCTTCCGTTGCCGCTCCGCCGAGCATCCCCGCTCCTGGCCGCCCTCCAAACGTCCGACCGCAACTCTATTGGGGTTCAGGAATCGCATTCAAGGATCAGGCCCGCGTGGCGCTACTTACTCTTTGAGGGTCTGGCAGCGCATCAGCATGGAGAAGCGAATTTGGACCAGACCCACGGTGCAGCCGCAGCAGGTGAGCTCTATGTTGGCGTCGTGCACGATCTCTTCATCCAACTGGTTGACCATGCGGTTGATCACAGCCTTGGGCACGTCGTAGCAGCCACGACCTGAGCGGAATGGGAATGGGAACGCGGTATGAACCCGCATATTTCACTCAGCTGCAGCTCCTACTCACCGATCTCCTTGCGCATGTAGACGAGGGCGATGGCAATGCCCTCGTCGAGCTGCCTCGCCAGGCACTCGGGCTCCATCTGGAAGGTCTTCATCACCTCCGTCGGCAGATCGTTGACGTTAATGCGACTGGCGTCCAGACAGAGCTTGACGCCCTTACACACGTTGGCCCTGATTTCCAGCTTATCCTGGCACTCGAACTCCCAGCCGGGCATGTCCAGCCTGAGGGCCACCATATTGGTGGCGAAGCAGTTCATGTAGTCCTTATTGCGCTTGCCCTTCTGCCCGGGACCAGGACACTTTGGGATGTAGAGGGAGCGATCCTTGACCGGGCAGGAGGAACAGCAGCAGGAGGGGCACTTCCCCTTCTTCTCCGGCGTCTGGGGCTTCTCTACATAGGTGGAGCAGTGCATGTACTCGGACTTTTTGCTGCCCAGCCGGGTACTGATCAGGCCTCGGTTCTTGTAGTAGGCATCCCAGTCCATCAGCTCCTCCCGTGGCTTCTCCACTGGCTTCGCCTTTGGATCTATGGCTTCGCACATGTTGATTTAGGAAACCGGGTCGTTCACGAAACCAAAAATTTTTCTTGCACAATTAATTTTTAAATAGTGCTCACGAGCGATACCACGAGAATTCACATACAAAAAATGTGTAAAATTTTTACCGGGCCTGAGATCCTGAAGCGATCGACCTGAACTTTCAATAGAGAATGACGAGATGGCCCGTGAGAACCGGAAAGGTGAGGAGAAGCCTATCTCATGGCATCCTAGGTGATTTTGATAAAGATATAAAGCAAACGAAATAAGATTTTGATATCTGGTCCCTGAGAAAAACTCAGAAATAATGAAATTTAAAAAAATATATACATACAATTTTAAGCATTTTGTATCATTTTGCAGAATCATATTTTTAATTTATTAGGACTTTAATGGAAAGTTGGAATATAAATTAATTTCACCAATACTGGCCATTAAATGCCCCCAAGAAGACCTAAAATATGTCCTTAAGACCTTTAAACAATTTTAGTGGGAAAATTTGAGCTTAAAAACCTCATAACTAAGAGCTTTCTCTGTTAGTTTTTAAATGGTAATCATATCTATTTTTTTTTTGAAATTTTAATGAAAACTTTGAATAAGAAGAGGACTTATTTAACGCAGCTGGCTAATTCCTTTCTGCTGGTGAAGCTTATCCAGAATATGGATATCATTTACAGACAGTTCTGA
>VNJU01009480.1:0-99307 GCA_008042675.1 Drosophila seguyi | reverse complement strand
AAACGAAAGGATCCTTATAAGTATGAAAAAGAAGATTTGGTGATGATAAAGAATTTTGACTCGCACATAGGCGTATCTAAAAAATTAATACCTAAGTTCAAGGGACCTTATAGAATAACAAAAGTACTGCGTAACGATAGATACGTCGTGGAGGATGTTGAAGGTTTCCAACAGTCTAGACTTCCATACAAGGGAGTTTGGGCAGTAGCAAACATGCGCCCATGGATAAACAAAAGCCAAATTCAAATACGATGAGATCAGGAGCTCTCCGGTCAGGATGGCCGATTGTAGCAAGCAGCCACACTAATAAGTATAAGTAACAGTCATACTACTTTATACATTTACACACTTATTGTAAAACCACTAATATATATACACTAAGATAAAAGGACAATCTAAGCATCTCGCTTACTCTAATGTTTAGTTCGTGCTTACGGAACACCACTTTAGGTGTCCCGTTCGCACGATCAGCAGCCGATACTAATACATATGTGCAATAGGCTAAGATGGAATGGAACATCGGAATAAAGAACACTTCGTTTGTGAATAGAGAAGAGAACGGACGCCTTTAATTTATTCTCTTACGCCTCCTACAAATGTAAATAAATATTAAAATATAAATTTGATATAACTAAAACCAAGTTTTAATAAATTTTTAATCAACTTTACATTTAAATTCCCAAAATTTTTAATAAACTTTTTAACGTTTTCCCCTAGTTTAAAGTTTTAATTATTTTTACATTAATTTTTTAACCTTTTAATCTGAATTTAACACCAATTCACCCATTTCACCACAATTTCACCATCTTAGTTCCTATTTTCACCTCAATTATTAGTTTTTAACCTAAATCATATCCGAATTCACCTTTTCCGAACAGAATTATGCTTTTTCACCATAAACTTGTTTGTAATTCACCTTTTAGTCCCGAATTCCCCCTCAATGCTTTATTTTATTCCCCAATTTCACTTCAATTCACCTATCAAGCTTCCATTTCACCCAAATTCGCCTTCTTTAATAACTATTCACCTTTCCTAGAACCTATTTGCATCCCATACATGCTCCATTAACTCCATTTCAGTTAAACCCAGCGTAATGTTATTTTCTTTGGTTGCCAAAATACGTATGTCCTTTATGAGAATTTCCCACATTACTAACCCTAACCCTTACCCTCAGACCAACACCTACACTAACCCCCCTTCCTGAGAAGTTCGAACAAGAAGTGTTGCCTCATTTGATTCGTAACCAAAATCAATAATGAGCCGTAACTAATTCTGCTTAGTCAGTCGAAGAAGAAGAAGGCGTCAATTGGGGGGAAAGCAAAAAAAAAAAGGAAAATAAATAAATGGTAGAATATTGGAGCGAAGCAGGCCTACACTACTAACTTAATACTTGCTACTCCGGTCGGTGGCCCTTTGTTAATGGCAATGGCTGGGATGGATAATGATTATGATGATGGCAACCCCATGCTCATTATCATTATCATTCCGGTTAACTGTGTGAGCCGGGGATTCGATATTCAAGTCCCCGATGAATTTTCAGGTCATTTCGTTTGGCTTTGAGGCTGGACTTTGGTCAGATTTGGGTGTCGTTGGTGTTGATTGTGTGTGTTGTGTATGTTGTGTGTGCTTTGGGTCAAGTATCCCTGGCAGTGCACACATTTTGCGGCTAAGCTGCCTTACAAAGGCCCACAACACTCGCTGAGAGGTGCTTTGTGCTGACTTAAGGCGCTTTAAAGGCTCAGGATCAATGCGGGAGAAGAGGACCCAGCCATCGAGTCGAATAATCTACTTAATGCACTGACTGGGCATCAAGGTTTTTCAGGACCCGAGGCCAAAATATCTTTCAATTAATCCCCTCGCACTCTCACTCTCACTCTGCCGGTCTGACAGGTCGCCAAATAATTGATATGATTTTTTAATGAATTTTTTCGGGGGGGCGGAAAATGTTTTCACAACTCCTCCCACCTCGCAGTCATTTGTAACTTTCCAGGCTTCTGTTTTCCTCCACACTTTGAACCTAACTTAACTTTACTTTCTAGCTTTTGTTTGTTTGATTTATGCAATGTCGCTTAATGAGAAAACCTTTTTAGCCAGGCTGACGGCCAGCAGAAATAAATACGAAAAAAAAATGTAAAAAAAAACTCTGTTTAATTATAATTTCAACTTGAATTGATTTCCACTTTCCGCTGCTCTTCGAACCAAATCGAAAGCCATTCGTGGAGGGGGTAGAGAAAAAGGCATGGAAATTCCGGCTGGGATTACGGAAAAAGCGTTTACGACTTCATTTTGCCGCGTTACGTGATAGTGCAAATACACAAATAATCAACAGCAAACCCTGGAAAAAAACCAAACATACAGAATAAAAAAAAAAACGAAGAAAAACAATAAAATAAGTGCAAACAAAATGCGAAACCCAAAAGCAACAGCGTAAAAATGCTCATTGCGTTAAAGTTAAAAGGGGGGAAAAGGGGGGAGGATGGAAAGCGTTTTGGCGTTTGGCGTTTGGCGTTACGGGGTTACTGCACAGGATGTGTTGAGGCCGGTTAAAGGGAATTTAAGTAAAACATAAACGCAAACGGAAATAACCGGCAGAAACAACAACATGGCAAACATTTTTAGCGATTTCTGGCACGCGATTTCCTTTCCGCGGAAATCGCAATAACAAAAACAATAACAACAAGTGAGAAGGGCTTTTCACGGCGAAGGGAAACGACTGATTGATGATCTCTCTCCAAGCGCTGCAATGTATGCTATGTTTTTTTTTAAATTATTAATAATTCATTTTACAAGGGAAATATTTTTGGTTGTAGATTCATTCGATTTTTTACTTGAGAGTAATTTATTTAAATATGTTAAAATAAATTCTACAAAAATTACTGGGGTTTCAAGATCCTTAAAAAAAAAATTTTAAAAGGTATGCTACATATTTTATTGAAAGGAAAAATTATATATAACCAAAATTTGGAACCTTAAAGAGTTTATTTTATTACTTAGCATCCTTCTTAAGAGATTTGGCATTTAAAAACGTTTTTGATACATGTTCAGCAGAAATTAAACTCAATATTACAAATAATTTATGAAAATAACAAGAAAAAATTGCAAAAGTAAGCTCCGAAAATGTATATACAAAAAAAAAAACAATTTAACTCATAATTCAGTAACTTTACAATTTTATTGCATACTTTTAGACACCTTTTTTAAATGCTTTTAAAGCACCAGAGTTTCTATTTAAGTTTCTGGGATATTTTTAATATAAAGCTATGTGTTACTATAATTACATTTATTTATTTAAAAATATTTAAACATATCAAAATAAATATTCCAATTTCAATAAATTCCCCTTAGTTTCAAAACACTCCAAGCTACCCCTAATACCTAGCAAAATATCAGGCAAATAAAGCGGAAACCGAAAGCCTTGCAAACCAATATCAATACAACTGTAGCAGTAACAGCAACTGAAAATCGTGGGTTTATATAGATATACACAAATATACAAACATTTGTATATATATGTTCTGTGTCTAGCACACTGACACAGTACTGGAACAGACGTAGAGCCGCAGAGGAAAATAAACAAAAATGTCGGCACAAAGCGTGGCGAAACAACAGGAACACGAAGAAAGAGCGATACGAAAACAAAAGAGGCGAAACGAAACGAAATGAAAGGCAAAGGGATGTCAAAAGAGGTTGTGCAAACACACAGAAGAATATAAAACAACGGAGAAAGGGAAAGAAAAAATAAAGAACAAGAAAATAGGTGCAGCAAAAGCTCACAAAAAATATATATATCATTGTATTTATTTGGGCAGAACCAGAGACAATAAATTCCCATCGATAGGTTATGGATAGCCTTGAAGTTGATATCTGAACAAAAGTATAAAGAAAATCTAAAAAAAAAAGGAAGCCTAAAATTCTGCTGTGCAATAGGAAAACAAGAATATATCTCATTGCATACTTTTAGACACATTTTTTAGAGATTTAAAACTTATAGAGAATTTTTACAATAATTTACCATTAAGAAAATTTCAAGAAAAAGACAGCCAAAAACTGCTGTATAAAAATAGCATTGCATACTTTTAGACACATTTCAATGAGATTTTAAAAGCAGTGAAAAACTTTAAATAAAAATGTTACAGAAATTTAATACAATTATAATCTCATTATTATTATTGGTCTTGTTTCTATCAACAATAGGTACATAGGTGAAAATTCTATAATGTCTGCATAACACAATTCGAATTGTGTTTATGTGTACAGACAATGAAAACGCTTAGAGCCAATTAACGCTAATTTGCTGCCAATTTACTTGGTCATATTACGTGTATCATAGCCAGGAATTTGAGAGACATACCGAAAGGCTGCCAGCCTATCGCTTAAGTCTCGGCTTTCAAGAAATATTTGCATTGGCTTTCAATTACAACATGTCAATTAGGGTACGTTTAATTTTAACTAATTGTGCGAAACCAGAACTCTTAATTTTAGATCCAAAAGCCTTGCCAGCCTATTGACACACGTAAATATGTAAATTGTGGTTCTCTTTGACTTGAGTTGAACATAATTAAACTAGCTTAAGCAATAGACTTTTTGCCGTAGATATATATATTAGTTTCTTAAATAAATAATAAGTATAAAAATAAATATGAATAAATGCATAACTTTTAAATCTGCATTAAATGTCTAAATAAAATCTTTATGCACAATATTTGATGAATTATTAATCGATAAATTATCAATTCACTGTTGCTTAGCAAATAAATTCCATTTAAAGTGCAATCCTTTAATATATATTCAAATTCATATTCATATTCACTTTTCCCCAGAGATGGCACAGCTGCATATCCTGCTATCGATAAATTGCCAGGGCCGCATGTGTGTGTCTGTGTGTCCGATAATTCCAGTACAGTTGTGCTTGGCTTACTTAGCGAGTCCGTCACTCATTGAATGCTTTGGGAAATCTTTTTGAGAGCCAGTTGTGCTGTCGATATCGCTGGCTTGGGTTACAGTTCGTTCTCCTGGAACCCAGATTTCCCCGTCTCCCATGGAGAATGCTGCACATGACAAAGGAAATTTTCGGATTTTTTCCCTTGCCTTTGAATTTTGTTTTTTTTTTCTTTCTGTTTTATTTTTTGTTTGTTGTCCAAATGTTGGCGGGAGGTAACTGCCAACTGGACGGGACGCTGCGATGGAATGGGATATGGGATTTCGCCCTTTCTAACTGCTTCTGGTTACTCCAGAACTGTGTCTGTGTCTGTGCTTTTCTTTTTTCTTACTTTTTTTTTTGTGTATTTTGGCCGTCACGACCGTAACGTAAAAGAGGCGCGTGCTCGACTGCAGCGCGCTTCACTCACACTCGCTCAGGTTTGGGGATGCTGTTTCCTTTAGTGTGTATGTTTTTTTTTGTTGTGCTGCTTTTCCGCTGCTTTCCCGGCGAGATCTGGCTCTCCGCTTCGTGGAAATGCTTTTGGTATATGTACATTTACCGTTATTTCCATTCGCATTCAGTTGAGAAAGGTATTAAGCCGGAAAAACACGTTGCACATCGATGTAGATACATATGTGTGTGTCTGTGTGAACGGTTTCCGTGTGTACACTGAGATTAAATGGTTGTTTAAATAAAAAAAGAAAATATCGATTTATTAATGCTTAATCGATATTTGATAAAATGTCTATTATCGATTAAAGTGCAATTAATCGATATTTTATTTTATATGTGGAAGAACAATAAATAAAAAAACACAAACAAATGTTTTTTCATTATTTACTAATAATGTTAATGCGAAATGTAAAATTTTTTATCGATGTAACTTTAAGCCGATATTTTTGAATTCGGAATTTATATTTTTTTAAAGAGCAATAAGCACAAGAAAAAAAGCGAAAAAAATTGGGAAAAAGTTAATAGGTAAGTATTTGTAATATTTTCTATATCTTATTTATTTTAATTATTAAAAGAAATTTTCTTTCGTTAATATATATATATTTCCAATATTTTTTTTTCAGTGCCCGTGTGTGATTGTGAGTGGATAATATTCCTTGGTGGCCGGCAAGGCGATGGCACGTGTATTTACGTGAAGTCAACGTAGCCATACCTGAGAGAGCTGAACGGACGGACAGACGGACGGACGGATGGTTAGATGGACGGAGAAATGGACAGTCCCTGGCGATGGAGGGGAAAGTCCTGGAGGAGGGAGGCGCAGGGAATACGTCTCAAATGTTGGCCAAAATCAAATGAAATTAGCGCCACAGTCGCAGTCGCAGTCGCAGTGGCAGTGGCAGACCGCTTCCGAGATGATGTCAAGATTGTATGCGTAGGATACCGGATACGGGATACCGGACAGCAGGCGGCAAGTTAATTAAAAGTGAAGTCAGCACTGAAATTAGTTAATTAATATTAAATTCAATTTGAGGCGACGCGTCGGGGCCCGCCCGGCTACAATTGAGTTATCAAACGAGCGCCTCGGGTCTTCCGCTTCGCGCCGAACGTGACACTATTAAAATGAAAGGAATGCCAAATGTCCTGTCCACTGTAAAATGAGGAACGTGTTCGCGCCATCTCATTTGTTTGGCAGACATAAAAAAAAGGAGCGTCAAAAAGTAGATTCCGGAGACTCATGATGATCGCAGATTAAACTGTTGACTGAAAGCTCATATTCACTTATTTATTGTGCTATATTATGTGCTGGCCACGGATATTGGTAGGGATTATTTTTGAAATTATTTAAATCCTGGCGGGAACATGCCAGGCAAACTCGAAATGAAAATAATGTTGCCTGAACGTTAATACTTATTTATTTTTATTTACTTTTGCCTGCGAAACGACAAGGATATGTGCCTTTTGCCCGAATCTGTATGTTTTAATTAATTAAAATTCAGCCTACGAGAAACAGGTTTTAAAGTCATAAACAAGGGGTTAACTTGTTCAGTTTTTAAGACCCATATGTGGGATAATTTTCTTGTCAAAGGTATTGTAATTAATTTTAATTAAGACCTTAAACAAAGAGATAAATACATATTCATAAATTAAATAATGATCTTTCTTTATAAAAGTAACAAAAAATAACGATATTTCAATGTATCAATATTAAAAATTATATCAATGTATCGATAAAAAATCGATTTATTGATCGAGAACTAAAATTTTTGGTGTATTGTTTGATATATTTTTGATATCGATATATCGATATTCGAAGGGAAATAAATCTATGTTTTATTGTTTCTATAAATTCTTTTTGAATACCCGTTTAATAAATAAATTGTTTCTATTAAAATCGATATTTTAAGCTTTAAATAATTATTTTTCAAAACTTAGAAATTAGATATCTTAAAGTTCCCTTTATTTTCATTTGTTTTTTTTATATAAACATCGGACTTTTCCCTCTAAAAACAATTAAACCATCAAAATATCGGCGGGCTTTCCATCTTTGCTTATATTTTCACTCGTTTAATTGTTTTAATAAGCAATCTCTTGATTTATTTCATTAACCACCACGACTCCTTTGAAATTGTTGTTGTCACACGTTGAGCTTTTGATTGAAAACAATTAATAATTATCAGTCGTTTGGCTGCAGGGGTTGAATTTCCAATGCCCACAATGTGTCACATTGCGCCGACAATTTCAGCAGGATGATGAAGGCACACCATTTACTCCATTCTGGATTTTGGATTTTCGATTTTGAATTTCGAATTTCGGATTTTATCTGCTATTAACCAGTGAGCCGAAAGGATAACTTGCATCTTGAAACCATCAATTAGGCCACACCCACTTGCGGTTAGTCCGCCCCAAATGGATGCCAGCCCCACATGCATATGCATTTCCAAATATATATAGATATATGTATATAGTCATTGTGCATATATAGATGGGTTTGTATACCGATATCCATTTGCATTCCAGGGCCGCATCAAGAGGCGGCTCGTGCCTAATCTTATTTACCATTGAAGCCCGAATGTAAATTCTGCAATTTGTGCACGATAACAAGGTTGATTGCGGCCGATGGCTTAATTCCCATTACACAACTCGGCCCGAAGCCGGGTCAAGGGGTAAATGCCAAGAAAAAATAATAAAAAAAAATAAATACACATATAACGAAATAGCTGGAGAGAAAAAAAAACACAAGTGAAATGTTTACAGCGATTCCGAGAATGCAATCTGCGTGCAAATGCAGTTTGCTTGTAGAACAAAACCGGAGCTCATCCGTACAAGCATTTCCATTAAAGAAATCCTCATGCTAATGCCGGGCATTCCAAGGCCAGCACTGAATTCCTTTTCATTCAATTCAGACGAAGATAGAGATAGAGATAGAGATAGAAATAGAGATAGAGATAGAGAGAGTGAGAGACTCTCTTCATTCCCCGGACGGAATGTGCCAAGTATCCTTTATCCCTGGCATTGCTTTCTGATTGAGCCCGGGGCAAGACTACTAGCAACACCTGAAAGGTGCTGCTGCGGCAACATCGGGGCCATTAGCAACATTTAATTTGGGGCAAGAACAGCAGCAAGCAGCAACATCAGATGTTGCAGCAACTGAAAGGGATATTGATAGAATACCAGGATGGAAAGTATTATTGAAAAGAATGCAAGTACAAGAAAAAAATGAGAAATTTTCATACAATCGATAACATTTTTGGTTGTATTTCGATTAAAAAATAACAAATTGATATCGATAATTTAGTATTAAATACAAAATACTAAACCACCATTAATACTGACTTCTAAAATACAAAACTAGTATTTGGATAATCGGAAATATTACTTAAAAGTTCACAAAAATAGAAAAGGCTCGATAAAACAATAAGTATAAGATTTTGATTAAATAATCGTGTTTAGTATTAAGTAGAAAATACTGTAACACAAGAAATACTGACTCCTAAAATACCAAACTAAAATTTGGGATATTGGAAAAATTACTTGAAGGTTCAGGGATATTTTTCTAAAAAAAAATATAAATTATCGAAAATTATCAAAAATTATCGGATTTTTATCGGATCTTTGCCATCGCTGGTGCAACCTGCAACTCCGAATTCAGCAGTAACCGTAAAAAAAGGGTGACAAGGAACAATTTAACTATACAAAACTACAGCAACATCAAGTGATATGACGGCAATGCCCAAAGCAATATCTTTTTGACTTCCCACTGGCAAAGGCAACGTATTCCCCTCTGTTGTTTCGTGTAAGGGTAGAAATAATAATAAAAACGACATTATTTGAGTCAAAAAACCTAAAGTGGCCTTACAAAAAAACTACGACATTTATCTACGCTTGTAAATGTTGCAACAAGAAGAGCATAACAGCAGCAATTAAAATCACTTAGTTTGGAAATGACTGCAATCAACGAAACACTGTAAGGTTATATATATTTTTTGACAAATGCAAATTTAATTCACATTTTCCTGAATGCAAAATAAATACAAAACGAATATGAGATGCAAATTAAAGATATAGCAATGCCTTAGAAGAGGTAAACAAGTGCGGCAATTAAAAAGTAAACACAGAACGAAATTAGAATAAATACCAGAGGACCTACAGCATTTGGGAAATATTTGTTGCTTTATTAAAAATCCGAAGAAAAAAAATAAAAAACTGAACACAAAGGAAGAGAACTAACTGAGAACTGACGACTGTGCTTTACCACAAAAATGATGATATTTTTGTCAGCAGAAAACCTGAGACCTAACCGCGATAAAAAAAAAAACACAAAGCAGCAACTTATGTTACAGGAAAAAAGAAAAAGAAAAGAAGAAAAGGGAAAGCAGAAAAGACTTTCCTTCAGTCGCATTGTTTTCTATTTGTCTCAATTATTATTTCATGCTTGGCATGCAAGCCAAAAGAAAGAATCCAGTGTGTATTTTTTTTTTTTTGCTTTGTGGCAAATACCTGTTTGATGTTGTCAAAGGGATTTACAAACTGCGCTCAAGACGTGCCCCAATATATACTCCGTTCTCCGTATATAGTTGACATAAATATTTAATTTTCATTTTGCAAGGCTTTTTGGCCCCGAAGGAAACGCACTCGCCGGGCAATACCTTTATTTTCCAGGCTAATTGAAGGATTACGGCGACGGCGATGCCGATGAAGGTAAATATATGAAAGCTGGATTTCGGAAACTCAATCAGACTTATTTCAATTTCAAATTAGTTTTCCTTCTGCGAGGCTTTTATTGATTTAAATACGTGTGTATAAGTGCCCAGTTTATGTGCACACATTCTTGTTTTGCTTTGTTTTGTTTTAATTACTGCAAATTTGGTAGCTCTTTTTCGATGTCCTGCTTCCCTCCGCTGCTCGGCCGGCCAGTTGTTTGCTTTAATTATAAATAATATTTAATCTAGATATTTCATTTGAATGGCCTGTCGTCCCAGGCCGGGAATGCATGTAAGCATTATTATTATCACTATTATTATTATTATTATTGGTATTTTTGTTCGCCCCGTTGCGGCTTAAGTGCATAAATAAACAGATTTTAATTTAATTATTATGGAATTTATTCCGGCTCCAGTCCGTTGGAGTGGCCATTATTAACGATTGGATTTTGGGCCTGATGAAGCTGCCACTGCCACTGCCACTGCCACAGCCACCGGAGGGTTCGTCCTCGTCGTTCTTGTCCTCTCCTCCATGTGGTCCATAAATCTGATGTCATGTAAAATGCAAAATATTGCCGGCCACACACGCTGGCACACTCTGTGCCGTGCTGACCTTATTAGCTGCAGTTGACCAAATCGAATTAGACCCCTGGGTGAAAGCGTTTGGCAAACAAATTTTCGATTCGATTACGCCGCTCCGTTTTTGTCCATCGAAATCGAAATTGTCCGGCTCGGTTGATCCCGGTTAATGCATCCCCCGGGGATTGAGTGGGGCAAAAATGATGCGGCGGCGGCGGGCTTAAATATCCGTACAAAGGATGATTAACCAAGGCTGATGAAGGTGTTCTATGCTTTTATTGGATGAAGATAATATTCCAAAACAAACACAAACGAAGATCTAACAAAACTATAATCCATCGATGACGATCACCAAATAATATCGATTAATTTGGTTTGATATGTTGGTGAAATTTGTTATTATAAATTTATAAAAAAATAATAAATATTCATTTAACTGATATAAGAAAACATATTTCTGTTATATTGTTTTCTAGAGCTTTTTCTTGAATAACTCAAGGAAATAGTTTCGAAACGATAACTAGCAATCGATAAATATTGAAAAATAACGAATAACATTTTGATATTTTCGATAACCGACTTTTGAAGGCCCACATAAATAGTCGACCTCCAACCATCTTTTACAACATTTGGCCAGACTGATAACCAAAATACCACCCTCCTTTTGGTCCTTTATATTCACTAGTTTTGGCCACACTAATAATACAACTCTACACACTAAAATCATATTACAACCATCGCATTATTTTTCGGTCCTCAAAATATTAAATTCCACATATTTGTAAAGTACAGTTGGGCACACTAAATTTCAAATTAAACAAATTTATCTTTACTTTTTACCATACTAATATTTAAATAATAATAAAATGATCCTTAGTACTTTTGTTCTCACTAACAATTTAATTACAAAATGTCTATAATATTTTAAGCCACACTAATCATCAAACTATAACAATATTTTCAGTACCTTTGGCCACACTAATAACCGAATTACACCCAGCTTTTGCCACTTACCAATTGACCAATTAAATAATTTACCAATAAACCGAATCGTTTGATAAAAATCCATTATTATCAATTACATATTGAGCGTTTCCCTCAAATGAACTACCTGTCAGTTATATTAATTTTTAATAACCCAATAATCGACAATCGCTAACACAATAATATACGTTCATTCCCTCATCAACAAAATACAAAAAATAAAACCAGTGAAAATCTCGTAATTTCAGTAATTGGCCACACACACACGCAGCACAAAGCCCAAAAGAATTCAACAATTTAAATGGAAATGTAAAAGCCATTGAATTGCCATTAGCCCGACAAATATGCGTAACTGAAGCTTAAATATACAGAATATTCGGCGAATAACAAGCGATTTGCCTGCAGGTGGCACTCTCCGCCCTTCTCAAATTTCATTAAAAGGCTAAGGCCCAAAAATTGATCAGATTTTAAGAGGGATATTTGAGATCAGGACCTAAAAGCCCCCCAGGCCCAACAGGAATATATATAAAAACAAGAACGTTGCCATAACATCAAGCCAATTAGCAGAACTGAAACTTACCTCGAAAACAGTAATGGGTTAAGTGAGTTTATCTTGGCCTGAAGCGGTTTTTCGGGGCCTCTTATTATTTGCCGGCCTCTCTAAATGCCATCCATCAGTGGTAACAAATACACACACTAAACACACAATTCACTCACTTTTTTGGGGTCTATTGCCTGGGTTTAGTGCTGCTTAGCTGCATAGCTTTCTTGTTGATTTCGTTTCGTACATTTTCGAGCTTCGAGAACCCAAAACAAACAACAAACGGACACAACAAAAAAAAAATCGAATAGAATACGCGACGTCAAAAAAAAAATTAGAAGGAAAACCCGCGAAGAAGACTCACAACAAACTAGAGGAAGACACGCGGCGACAGCGACGGTACTACGAAGTTACGAAGCCACGACGAACACAGTTTTGCTCTGTGGGTCAAATACACGCTGATTGAGCATACGCACCGTTTGCCACAAGTACGCGAGATACGAGCTACGCGAGTTACGAGATACGAAATACACGAAATATCCGAAAGATACGCGATGTTGCGCGTTACGCATACGCAGCGTTGGACCGACGCTCGACAACTGAAACCGTTAGCACCGGCACGGCACGGCAAAGCGATGCGAAAGCCTGCAGATACCGACGTTAACTGCACTCGCCGATATTTGGCTTGGCGAATTTACGCACATCCCACGAATTTGTGTTGCAACCACGACCCACGACAACGCACGAAGCGAGCGCTTCGGTATTCGGTTTTTCCCTGGCCTGCTGCTGGTGCCTTCGTTTGCTTTTGCCTCGTCGTGTGGCAGGCAATGTGTATCTCTGCGCATGTCACTGGGCCAAGACAGGGCATGGAGACGGTTGGCGTTAGCTCAGGCTTAGCCACAAAATTGGCGCGCAATTTCAATTAGTTGATGTCCTCCCACAGCCACATCTACATCCACAGCCACATCCACATCCATCAATCCAAACATCTAGCCATTCGCCGCACCTTGCTGGAGACCGCGCGCGCCATCAGTTTTCTTAGCCGGCTTTTCCGGCTTTTCTCAAGCCCAGACACACTCTGTGTTGTCTGTTGCTCAAAGTTCATGGGCCCTCATCGTTCATCCACAGCCACTGTTTATCCATCGCTTATTCGGTTTAATTTGGCATTTAAAGTGGACACGTCCAGGCACTCAATGATGAAATCTGATCACAAGTTGCCGCTAACCGACTGACTTCATTTCGGGGCGAAAAAGAGAGCGAACCAGCTACACAGCGAGAAACAATTGAGACTCGAGCTGGAAGGAAATAGAGAGAAATAAAGTATTAAATAAAAAAATACTACACTTATTTGGCACCTTAAAAAATTATTTTAATTAATTTAAAGAATTATTTATCATTAAGTTGTATATTACAAAAAGTACCTCTCCTATTTTGCTGCTCCAGATATTATTTATAATTTAATTTAATTAATAATAAATAATTTTAAATATATAAAAAAAAAAAATAGAATTTATATTCCTAGAAAAACCGTCTCCAAAAATTTGAATAAATTTATAAGAGCATTAAAAATATATTGCAAATAAAATTAAATTTATAAAATACTTGAGGTTCTTAACTTGGAATAATTTTCTTGTACAATTTTCTTTACTTATAATAAAAAATAATAATTTATAACAAAATAATCTCAGTGCTTGCTCCCTGGTAAGTGTTTTCTAGCATGTGTGATTGGAGCATCATCTTCAGAGCAGGATCCTGGTTGTATCCTTGCTCATTTTTCTTTTTTTTTTTGCTGGTTAATGAAAAGTTGCCACTGACGGCGGCCAAAGAAAATGCAGAAAAGTGGGTGCCCGGGAAGTGTGTGTGGGAAAATCAACGAGAGTGGGAAATGCTGAAGGAGCTGCTGCTGGCCCAGCTGACAAAGCCGAGGCTAAAACAAAGGATCCACAACGCCTGACAATGGGGTTTCGGGGAGCTCGTGAACTAGCAAAAAAAAAAAAAATATAAAAAAAAAATCACAAAAAAAAAGGCCAACTCACAATAGACGGAACAGTCGCCGCCGCCGCCTGACATCCCCGCATTTATCCCCCACATGGCGTGAAATGTGGCATTCAAATAAAGGAACACTCTAATAAGGCTTCCTTTTGTTATCGATGGAAAAAAGCCAGCACTCGAGGTGGAGGAGGAGGAACTGCAACGAAACTGGGAGAGCGGGAAAAGCCGGCAATGGGGGCCCGTCTGCTGGAAAAGTCGCATCTGCCAAGTGTGAACTATACTGCAACTAGGTGAACGGCTACTAAAGCGACAAAAATGGCAACATACACGTAGAAACTTGAGTTTAGAAGCTAACGACCATCAGAATACCCTACAATAAGCTTAAACCATAAACTATAGCATACTTTTTTGGGTGGTTACAAGGATTGTAATTCAATTTCTATAATACAATATATAAGGTAATTTTCAAATTAAATAATAATGTAGAAGGCACACATTTTTTATAGAAAAGCACACAATATACCCCACGACTAGCAGGTGTTAAAGACAAAAAAAAACTAGAAAGTAATTTCCGGTGGCGCGTGACGAAATCAACGGAGAGAAAAAGTAGAGAGGTAGTTAGTTTAAAAAAAAAAGACAGGAATAGATAGAACCTAGCAAAAGGCAGAGTAAATGGTTAATATCTGAAGCAGCGGCAGCAGTTTGAGGCCAACAATGCTACTAAAATGAAAGTACAGTCCCGACAACAGGCTAAAACAAAGTGTGAACATGATTAAAAAATACAATTTGAGCGGAAAAATCAAAAGGTAACAGGTCAAGGGATTTTTTGAAATATTAAACTTAAATTAATTGTATTTTTTAAATAATAAGAAAGAAATTAAAGCCAACAAATGCAACTAAAATGATATACAATCCCGGCAACAGGCCATAAGCAAGCATGATCACGCTCTAAAACTACAATTTACGCAGAAAATAACTATTTTATTATTTTTTTTTAACTATTAACATATGAAATTAATAATGTAAAAATACTACAACATCTAGTAAACACTTTTTTCAAGGGCACCAGCTAGTATACTCGCCATTCACCGAGTTGTGTTTTTGGATCTGCTCCAAAAGTAAGCTAATTAGCATGGCGGCAGTCACTCCGGCACTAATTGTGACTCAATGCTGTCTGAGATTCGTTTACCAGTCCAAAGGGGATTCTGGAATACGGCATATACAGGATTTTAGAAACCGAAAAATGCAGAATCCTCAACTACAGAATGCTAAATTTAAGACCCGGCAGCAGCCTCTAGAATGCAAACACACACACACACACACTGGCATGACAATATTCCCCGGACAACAATGGCTGGCTGGCGGTGGCAAATGCCAAATGCCAGCTCAACCCCGATATATGTACCACCTGAAACAGGGACAGAGACAGCAACAGCAACAGTGGCAGGAGACAGGGGAGGGGAATACCGAAAAGGAGGGGAGCCTGATGTGATGTGTGCGTGTTCTGTGAATGCTCATAATGCGCTACTAATGCTAATAAGCATTTATGTGTCTGTACCAAAAGGCTACGTCTGCTGCATCGAGGTCCTGCTGCTGCTGCTGCTGCTGCTGCTGCTGCTCCTCCTCCTGCTCCTCATCCTACTTTGTCTTGGTCCATTGTCCCAGACAATTCCAGCGAATAATTACAGCCACTTTTGAATTCTTCTTGGTGCCTTTGCCTTTTGATCAGTGTTTCTTTTGGGGGAAAATTTAATTTGAATTAAATTTTTAAGAGCAAACGGACAGAGGAAATCCTAGACTATTGTTAGAATTTTTGAATTAATTAGCTCAAAGGGAAAAATTATAATTTTTGGAGTTTAGGAATATTAAACTTAATATTCATTTAAAAAAATAAGTTTATTATTTAATAAATTAAATGAGTTTTCTTTGACTAAAGCGAAAGCATTTGCGGGAACATCTCCTCGGGTGATTCATAATCTCCTTAGTCGAGACAGAAGCTGTCGGTGACTATGACTTCGACTACGACTATGACTCCGCCAGTGTCTCCGGCGGCTGCTGTTGCTGCGTACGAGGTTCGCCTTAAATACGCTTCAAAATTACATTTTATTAACGCACGCACAGGCACACACACATAGACGCAGACACACGAAAGCAAAAGCAAACACAAGCACACACACAAAGTGAGTGTGCAGACAGGGGAAATACTGCAAGGATCACAAAAATAGGAGCTAAGGATATGAATATATTTTACTTGAATTGTTAATTTAAAATTGAAATATATTTACAATTAAATATTTCTGGATTTTTTAATACCTTTTTAAGATACTAAAATGTAATTAAAGTATTTTATTGAAATAGTTGTTCTCATGATTTAAGGTTGCAAAATATTTTTTGTTTGTAATTTAATTAAAGATATGAAATTTTTTAAAAAGATTTAAGCATATTTCTTTTGATAAAATATTTATTGATATTTATTGATATTTTATATTAGATTTTTATAAAGTTTTTTTAATAATCTAGCATTTTAAGCAAATTTATCTATTTAATTAATAATGAAATTCCTGGAATTAACTTTTTAAACAAGTAATTTCCTTAACCTTTTCCTCTTCCCTTATTATTTTTTAGAAATTTAAGAACACAATCAAAAAATCATTCAATATATCCTTGATATACATCATATTTTTTGTAAATATTTCCCAAAACTATTTCTAAACTATTGCTTTGAACGCAACTGTAAGTGCAACTATAGATATAGATACAGATACACAGATACAGATACGCGCACTTGGGATGCAGACGTTCCCCGGGTTGGCAACACTTTCACTGTCTGCCGATGATGCCCCAGCTTCAGCTCCCGCTCCTGCTCATGGTCCTGGTCCTGCTCCTGCTCCTGCTCCTGCTGCTGCTCCCATTCCCTTCTGCCGGATACCCACTCGCATTTACCCCTTGGCCGCGCATTTAATCCAATCCCCGCGGTGCTCCCTTGCGGAATTCAACTAAACATTTATTTTAGCTTGTTACTACTTCTCCTGCTCCTGCTCCTGTCCCTGCTCCTGATCCTGCTCCCTCTCCCTCTTTTCGGTTCTTTTTTGTTCGCAGCAGCACTTTATTGCGATTTAAATTCTCATTATCCTTGGAGTGAGGGATGAACTAGAGCGGGCGAGTGGGAGAGCTATAGTAATGATAACATATCTAATGTGTGCGTGAGTGTGCCAGTGTGTGTGTCAGTGTGTGTGTGGGAGAGACAACAACTGTGCACAAATTTGCGCTAAATAATTTAATTATAAGGGCATCAAAAATAACAGCGAAAAGAAAACCGAAAAAGAAAAAAGTGAGAGATCTTAACATGAAAGACCGAAATGGTAAATACCCTAAAAATTTTAATTAAATTAGTCAAGGGTTTACATTAATCCATTAAATTTTAAATTGAAATTGAAGAAATTTCCGAAAGTTTTTTTTTTCTAAATTTATAATATTAAATATACTTGTGAAATTTTTAAACTATTTTATAGAAAAAAACTAGTTAAGGCCTTTATATATTTTTTCAACAACACAGCATACTTTTAGGCGGATTTTAAATGAAATAAAATCTTTAACATTTAAAAACCCTTCAAAAAATATCGAAAACTATATTAAAAAATTCTAAAAAATTTTCATTTGGCATTAAAACATTTTTTTAAATGAAAAAAATGCCAGCAATGGAACTAGAGAAAAGTACAGTTCCGGCAACTGGCTAAAAGCAAATATGATCACGTTCAAGAAGTACAGTTTGGACAGAAAAATCAAAAGGTATACCAAAAATATTTTATTGTAAAAATAAACAAATTTACATTGAATTTGGTATTAAATTAAGATATTTGAACGTTTAAGCAATTTCTAAAGACCCGTTACTAAATCAATAAAACCCTGCAAGAAAAAAGAGTACTCATTGTAACAGAAAATGAATGTAGACTGCAAAATGCCTTAAACAATGTTCGCTTTGTTTTTTTGTTTAATCCTGGCATCATCCCTTTGTTAAACCAACCTCCCACCCACCAGCGACTATATGTACGTAGTATACCCGCGTAACCCCTTACCAGTAACCCCACGCGCTTAACGTCATTAAAAATTTCGCACATAATAGTTTATGCTGTCCGCGTTGTTCTTGTTGCTGTTCCTGTTGCTGGGTGTTATCGCATTACGTAATAGTTTTCGAGCGCGCTCTGCCTTGCGCTAATTAATGACGTAAAATATTTGCCCATCATCGTCGTCACAATCATTATTATCATAATCATAATCGTAACAATGACGAAGAAGCGGATCCTGGAAGCTTGTCGTCAATTATGAACAACTTTTTCAACCAAGTGAGTGTGTGGAGTGTGTGTGGTGTGTAAGTGTTTCGAATGAATATGGTTTGGAAATTGAATTGAATTGAATTCAAAAACAGGGTTTACTCTTAGGTATTTTTTAGATCCAGAAACAAAATATTATGTTTTCGAGACCCTTCACTGAGAACCTCTATATTATTTTCCAACTAAGTTATTCGTCAGTTCTCTAGAGCTCCCTTTTAATCGCTTAAGTTCCCAACCATTTAGACACACCATTCAAACACTTAGAAGGACTTCATTCAAATCCATTCGAATAAACAATAATCCCATTAATGTTATTAAGCCATAAAACACACGAGATATCTGCAAAAGAGAGACTTGCTCACATCGACCTTGTTTTCTTTTGTTTTTCCGCCAGAGATTGTGCTGCGATTTTATTTTCAGCTTCTCTCCCGGCTTTCCTCTGGCTAATCACCAGAGCCAGTGGTTATGGGAACTGAGAGAGATCCCGCCCAGAGCCCTTCGTGGATTCGCAGTTCGTTATTCTAGGTGGATTTGTGACGGGATTAGGCTAATGCCTGCCTTTCCCCCCAAAGTCGGGTGGCAGAAACAAAAACAGGAAAAGAGAAATCCTAAGCCTAAATCAGGCCCGATAATGTTACGCAGATTTATGTGCCTTTCGGGTCGTTTTATTCAGGATTTCCACACACACACACACACGCACGACTGGGCAAACAAGCATATTTTTTAATTAAAATCGGAGAGCGAATTATTGGTCAAATTGCAGTCGGCCGACCGGAGGAAATGCATTCAATTGAATGAATTTTGTTGACAGCTCGTAGCGCCCGAGGGTCACTTCCGCGTCATATCAAGTTAGGCAAACTCATTAAAACGTGCAAAAAGTATGCATAATTTGACTGGTTCAGTTACAGTGCGTTGGAGAATTTATAGAGATATATACATATGTATAAATATTAATATAGTTTCAGGATAAAAAATTGCCATTAAATTAGCATTTTCTACGTTTGAAATGTAATGTTATGTAATATTTTATTTTAATTGGGGGAATATGACACTCTATTTTTGTAGAATTTATATAAATATAAATATAAATATAAAAAAATAGTACAATTTTATTAAATTGCTAATTATAATTGAAATATTATTATGTATTTTTAATAGATTTATTCAATAAAGGTTTTTTTGGGGTTTAGAAAGAGACAACTATATATTTGTTCAAAATTTTGAAGCAAAATAAATACGGTCACATTTAAGGGTTGATTTGTTTCAGTTAAAAAATTTGAAAAATAGTGAAGGAATTATTTCCGACCCTATAAATCATATATATTCTTCGTCAGCATCAAAAGGCAAGTTAATCTAGCTATGTCCGGACAAGATATAAATTTATGAAATTTTTTCTTAAATTTCAATTTATTTTAATCCTTAAAATTCACTAAATTATTTCAATTTTTTTAATTTTGAATTTCGTATGCCAATTTGTTAAGCTAATAAAATCTGACATACGAATGCTTTCCAAATCGAATTTAAAGCATTTTTGGCTTTGTTATGATTGATTTTCGTGTTAAATTTCTTGATTTTTCAATGTAAGCTTTCCTACTTGTTTTTTTTATTATTTTTTTGTATTTATGGTATTTGAAAAATATTGTATAACAATTAGGTATTTATTTTGACTACTACATAAAATTTTATTATTACATTTTTTATTTTCAAAATTACAAAGTTGAGAAAAAAGGGCCACACTAAGTTTTTGGTTAAATTTTCGTATATATGTATGTAATTAGTAATTTAAAAAGATGTTACGTTTAATTTTAATATTTGTTGCTAAGCATTAGAAATTAAATACTCCAATATAACCAAGTATTTTGGCAAATTAAAAAGAAAAGTCCTGACTACACTAATATAATAAATATATTACGATTTCAAAATGTTTAAAATTAATTATTTAAATTGTAATTTTCAAAATGTCCTATCAAGGGTCTTCAAAACCACAGAAATCATTTCAATATTCATACTAAACGAGTTGAAAAGGTAGAAACAAGCACTAAAACACATATTTCCCTTGTTAAAATTTACTTGAAAAGTTTAAGTATATTTCGCGAATTAATTATGTTCGTTTAAAATGCAGAGATTGCGGTTTTATTAGATTTACCCAACATGCAGATGATGACACCCGGGGAATTATGTTAAGCTGCCTCGCTTCACTTTAGAGGGCTGACTGGGTGGGTGACTGGCTGACTGGTTGCCTGGGATGCCTGGGATGCCTCGATGGCACTATAAGCAAATGGAATTTTGGTTTATTATATGCAAATGTCTCCCAGCTTGTTTGCCCCACATTTGTGCAAATAAATGTGGGCGTGTGTGTAATAATACATAATTGCATGCCGCACTTCGCAAGTGACGCAATGGAGCATGCAATTCCCAAAGCCAAATCATCGCCATCGTCATCGTCCTCCTCCTCCTCATCATCATCATCATCATCATCATCATCAGATGAAATCATTTTACACTTTTCGTGTTTACTTAAGCGTGCGAGGCAGCAACTTTATGAATGTTTTCAGTTTTCCAGTTTCCCGTTTTCAGTACTAAGACAAACACCAAATCCACTCGCATACACACACGCGGAGCGATGGTGTAAAAAATGCACGTAGCACAGTCACAAAATTGCAATAATTTTGCTGTAGGACCAAGGACGAAGAAGGTTGCCTGGTCTCCTCTCTCTTGAAAGTCGAGGGAAAAAACCGCAACGTACGACAATTTTTGGCATTTTCACACTTTATGCGATGAACAGGATGAGGATAAAAGGCAACTGGAGCAGCCAAAAATGTATTGAGCCAAAAAGCCATGCCAAGAGCAAAATACAAAAAAAAAAAAAGAAACCAAAAAGGACCTGCCCTGCCTTCACACACAGTAACAACAGGAGGGGTCAAAGAGGGCATCAAAGTCACCAAAGATTTTAAAATATATTAATAGAAAAGAAAAGGTAAATATTTTGAGACTTAAAATGTATTATTTTAAAGAGGATTTATTGGAGAATCTATAGATGCTAGGGATTAGGATTTTATTTTCTTTTGAGTAAGAAGTTACTGATATTAAAACCCTTCCTTTAACCCTTTTAAATACCCCGATCTTCTTTTATTTGTTATTCAATATTTCCTCAAAGATGCAGCTTTGATTCTTTGGAATTTTCTACCTTTTTTCTTTGAGCCTTCTTGCACCTTTCCTGTAACCATGTCTAGGTATCTAGCTTAGCTCACTTCCTCTCCTTGGCTTGCATGTATCCTCTGCCCGTTTTATTGTTCAGGACTATTTCCCGGCTAAGTGCTTTTCCCTTTTAGCATCTTCCAGCCGAGTTGCGGTTTGTGTGTGTGTGTGCAACACCAATTTAACCCGTTCCATCAATCCGGCCACAGGGAGACGCCACACACCGCACACCAGCCATCGACCACTCTGCGCCACTCTCGGCAAGTCATGTGCAATTCATAAATGCATCTGCAATCGTCCAGCCCATTCACAGGATATGTGGCTCAAGTCGGAGCACTTCAAGGATCACCAAAAAAAAAAAAACACAAGTACAAAAAAAAAATTGGGAAAAGCACACAAAATAAAAAACAAAAAAAAAAAAGAAAATAGAAAGAAAAACACGACATGACAGCATTCTTTTCCATCTGGCCGCACTCTCCTGCTACTCCTGCTACTCCTGCTAATCAAATCGGGCGCCAAGTCTTTTGTTGTCTAAAAGGAACGAAGGACGACGTGGGATGTGCGATGGGGCATCTACTCAGGTGGCTTTCACTCCTTTTCTTCTCGTTTCTCTTTTTTTTTTGTGGGTCAATCACCAGACAACAAACACACGGCGACATGGAATAGATGTCTAGGCTACATGTTGTCCATGAAATGATTGAATGGAAAAAATACACACACAGGAAAGGAAAACCCTGCACCCATCATCACATATGAAATGACAAGAAAAAATTGCTGAAAATATATTTGAATGAATTGAATGCAAACACATGTCCCTCTGCATGGCCACCCAGACGTTCTTTTTTGTGCACTGAAAACTATAGAGAGAACTAAATTGGAGGTTTGAAACCAATATTTCAGGCAGCAAAAAGTATGCAGCAGAAATTTTAAAGAATATTTTAAAGGTTCAAGAATTTAAAATAATCCATTATAATTATAATTCTCATACAGACTTATACTTTTATAGATTTTCTATAGAAAATACTCTGACTTATTTCAAAACTAAAATATTTTAGCAATCTTTAAAACCTTTCCAGCGTGTAACGAAATTCGTAATTATTAAAAAAAAGTATTTTAGAAGTTAAAAAAAATTAATTTTAAAGCCTTAAATAATTTTTAAATATTTTTTACCCCTTTTTCAAACACTTTTTAAATGCTTATGTTTTGATTTATTTTCCTAGAGATTCGAAAACATTTTCTAAAGGGTCTAAAAGCAGGCTACAAAAAATTCTGGCATTTCCTTTAGGAAGAAAAAAGAATTCAATTAGTAAAAAAATTGTTTGAGGCCTAAAAAAGAATAAAGAATTAAAGCTAAAATATCTTTCAAGATTAACAAATATTTTTAAAAATATCTTTAAACAATTTTTTCTCCATGCAGTCTGTCGGCGCTTTTCAAACACGTGATCGATCTTTGGGGGCGTTGGGCGGTGGTCTCTCTGGCTTGTTGTTGCCTCGAGAGGAGGCAGCGAAATGTGGGCGGGGCTGACTAGGCGGGGTGACTTTATGGAGGTTCGGTGGCAAAGCCAGCTCAGGTGTCTTTTGGAGCAAGTTTTCGTGCCAAAGTTTGTTCAGCACAAACATCAAATGTTGCGCGTCCCTCTCTCTCTCTCAGTCTCTCCGAGCCCCCGTATTCTGCAATTTTCTTTTATTTTCTCCGTTTTTGCGCCGCTTTTCATGTTTTCTGTTGGTTTGTTTGTTTGTTTGCCTGTTTGTTTGCCTGTTTGAGTTGCTGTTAGAATTATTTTTTCCACTAACGCAAAGCCGCGCCGCCAAGAAGATACAATGTGAGATAGGTGCATATGTGGCACTCGTCCTTGTTTGCGAGTACATATGAAAGGCAAACAAGCATAGATTTAATGCAGCTTCTTTCTCTCTCTCTCTCATTCTCGTTCTCGGGGGTCCTTTGCCCCGTCTTAAGTCGCAGCCCTTTTCTCTCTGTGTCCAAGTCTTTGTGTGCTGCTACTGCTGCTGTGTTGCTGCCACTGTTGTCCTGGTCCAGAACGCTTCGTTAACTTGGCAAATTCCCTTGTCCTGTGCCATTTATTATTACCCCAAGACAGTTCGCTCTCGATGTTTGAGTGCGCCTCCTTATATCAATATATACACACTATATATATGCAGCCCTACTAGACAATTTCAAGGGAGTTCTAGGAAGTAATAGTGCCAGGAAACTCCTCTTGGATGTCAGTGCGCTTACTAGGATAATTTCAATATAATTAAACTTTCTTCACCTCTCTTTTTTTTATTTTTAATATCACTATCCTTATCTCTTTAACTCGTTTTGTCCTTTGCCAAAGACATACAGCTCTAGTTCTCAGCGACAGTCCCCTAATATATCCTTGATCCGCCTTTGCAGTTGTATCTGCAGCACCTGTATCACCTGCATTGCGCACACACACCTGGCAACGTGTGTGTGTATGTCCATCACTCGCACAGAACCCTAATGAAGCAATAGTCAAACAGTGAACCCCAAAACCGAGGGCGGAGTCCTGTCTCTTTTGTGTGATTCCCCCTTTTTTGCGAGCTGCATATGCCAGCCATCACCTTCGCCGTCATGTGTGAATCTGATTTGAAATCATGACTGCATCCGGCATTAGGTTTATACGCAGATCGCTGATTTATATTTACAAAATAATACTTAAACTACAAATTAAAATTAAAATAATTAGAAATTTAAATTAGTTTAGTTTTTCAACAAAAAAAAACTTAATTAAAATATATAGTGTCTAGGCAGTAAAAGACCTAAAAATACTCCCTAATTTGTGAACTTTTAGGTCTTTTACTGCCTAGACACTATTTCTAAGCATACTTTTAGGTGCCAATATGAGAGATTTCCGCTTATTGGACAAAATTTATTAAAAAAAATTAATAACTTAATTAAGAATCAAACAAAAATTTCAAGCCTTCTCTTGTCAATGAAATATTTTTGAGCATACACTTAGATGCCGTAAAAAAGATTTAAATTAAGATGAAAATTTAAATTAAAACATTTTTGAGCATACTTTTAGACACCGTTAAAAGTGATTTCAACTCGTTAGATTTCTATTCAATCAAAATTATGACAAAATAAATTAATAGTTTTTAAATATTGTTCTTAAAATGTTACCACTAACACTTAGGTAAATCTCCAAGATATTTCAGACCCATTATCCTATTTCCGAGCCCTAATTACAGATTCCAACCTATTAGACATAATCAAAATCATGCCAAAATAAATAAAACCTATCTTATCTTGGGCTCAAAATAATTGCAACGCATTTCCCTAATAAAGAAATTTCTGTGCTCATTATATTATGCAAATCCGAGACGCATAAACGCCATATCGGGTGTGCTTTGAGCTCACACTTGTCACTCATCCTTCGTCCTTGGGGGGGACGGGGAGGGGAAAGGGAGTGTCGCAGAAGGATTCTACTCTTGCTTTCGCTTTGCCCGGCTTTGCTTTTGGACTGTGATTTAGTCAGCTCAGGTGAATGATATAAACTTAATTGCGGAAATTGGGTTAAAAAAAAAAAAGTAAAACGAAAACCCAGGGCAGAACTTTGACACATGTGCGGGTTAAATAAATTTATGTGCGTCCAAGTGTGTGTGTGTGTGCGTCGTTCATTGACTTGACTTGACTTCACTTCGCCCCATTGGCAGGAATAAAAATGGGAGCAAGGCGAAAGTTTTTCGCACACGTCGCAAAAGGCGGGCTACGGACTACGGGCTACGGGTTACGGACTCTCCGATTCTCCGGCTCTCCCCGCCCCCGTTTGTGTGTGCCCGTTGTAATGCAATTTTATTTCATTTCATTGAAGGCAAAGTTTTCCCTTCGAATTCTTTTACTTAACTTGTTCCTTCTTCAGCAACACACACACACACACATATTCGCACTTGTACAATGGCTTTTCCTACGCTTTTCCTCTGGATTTTCAACCCCGGACAGGGACAAATTTGCCGTTGCCTCTAACCCACTAAGACGATGTATGCAAATCTTTGATGTAAGTAATAATTTCCTTCCTTTTCGAATAAAGAAAGGAAGAAAAAATTTACACACACACACAGCGGCGAAGGAGAAGGAAAGCCAGCGAAATGGCAGATGAAACTTTGCGATTGTAAATTATGAGCGTGTGAATATTGCTTTTAGCATTTTCCCAAAAGTTCCGGCACTGATTTCGCCAAATTTCGGCAAACGTCAACGGATAAATCAAGGCACACACAAACGGAGTTTGAGACGGAGTCCGGAGTCTGGTCTGTCATGGGTTAAAGGTGGCACTGCCACTGCCACTGGCAGCGAGGCATTCAGGCATCTAAATTATTAATGGAAACTCGGCCAGTTTATTTGCGGAAATTAGCCTTTATTTTATTTTCGCTTGCCTCTGAAATTTGTGACTAATAGCTTTGGGCATGGCAAATTACCTTCCAGGGAAATAATGCTTACAGGAAAAAAATATAGGCATAAACCTATAAAATTAGCTTTAAATATATAAATTGGGTTCCCAAAACTACCTGCAGATTATGGAACTTAAATTTCCAGAAACAAACCTTTAACAAATGCTAACCGAATTTTATTCCAGAGTCAAAATGGATCAAGTTTTATCACATTTAATTACCCGAATTACCAACAAAATGCGAAAAGGGGAGAGGAGCAGGCAGGTTGGCTCTGAGCTCCCTTTGAGAAGCATAACTTTTGAGTGGGACTGTATATCAAATATGCCAAGTTTGGCAATGTAAATAAAGTTATTCGCAGCTGTGTGGCTGTGTGTGTCCTGGGAGCTTTCATTAAGAGAATAGAATGCGTGAAAGTTGGGCCAAGCGATGGCCATAAAATCAAGCTCTATAACTCGGTTAGTACAAGACTTTGGGCACAAAAGGTAAGGGCAAGGGATTTAATTTAAAATTTGAGAAATATATACATTATATGATTTGTATGACAAAATTTCTATATTAACATCTAAATAAAACCAACCTTTAAACAAACCCAGTAAAACCTTAAATTTTCATTTAAAAAAAGCCAAAATCCCCACTTTTCGCAAAAAAAAAATACTATCCTGGCCTATAGGAAGTTGAAAAATCAGAGCTGACAAACCGTAAACGATTAACGAAACCCAGCTGGTTCCGATTTGTAGCATTTCCGGTGTTTTAGGCCCACGGCCAATCGATGCCAGAGGCCGTACAGCTTCGACTTTAAGCCCGGCACCGGCTGACTGGCTTTAAAATGCAATTTTGAAACAAACTGCAATCCACTCGAATGCGGGCTTTGGTCGAGTGCCGCTGTCCGGGTGGATAGCCACCCCAGTACCCAGTACCCACCACCCATAACCCATCAGTTTCCCATTTTCCGGGCCCGAAACCGAAACCACCATAGTCAACGTCGACGTTTTACCCCTTCTCATGGCCCGTGGACATTTTCGCACTCGCATAACTTTGACAGCATTTTTGCAGAATTACAATTAACTGCCTAGCCTCCAATGGGCAATGAGGGTGATGGAGGGGGTGATGGGTGAGGGGTGAGGGAGGTTGAAGAGGGGTAACAGCGGGGGGGCAGCAGGACGAAAAACCAGGAGCAGCCGTTGCAGTTGCAGCCTAAAACTATGCAACCACATTCGCAGGCAAACACTCTGTGGGACGAGGGCAGAGATGTCTAGTTGGATACAGACTTTAGTTATTGTTTTAATTACAATAATAATAATTAATTACTTAGAAAAAAATATTTAAAATATTTATATAAATTTTATATTCAAGCTAATCTTTGGTGGAAGATTTCAAGCTAAGGAAAGTCAAGGGAAAATTGGTTAAGAAGACAGATCTATGCGTCTTATGGTGCTTCTGAATATAGCATACTTTACAGGGTTAAAAAAACAGTTTCAGACATTTTTTACGCTTTTAAATATGCCATTTTAAATTAATTTAAAAAGATGTATAATAATTAAGATTATTTAAAGATTTTCTGAAATTTAAATTCATGGTTAAGAAGGCCAGGTCATGGCATCGTATGTTGCTTAGGAGGTATATGTGCATTTTAAATTCCAATTTTTTAACTTTTACATATTCCTTTCCTTAGAGATTGATTTTAAAACTTACTCCCCATAAGTAAACATTATTTCTATTTTTCGGACACTTTAATGCAGAAAGTTATGTTGTAAAACAAAGCTAATTAAATCTCAACAAATGTTCTCACACTTTTCCTATTCATTTACAACAAAACAAAAGTTAGTTCATTTAATTTCGCCTTGAACAAGATTTGAATTAATTAGATTTTCGCTTAAACTGAATAAACCCTTTGCTGTCCCCGTAGTTCGATATGTCCTGTGTGTGTGTCGTGTCGTGTCCTTTTTTTTTCTTTTCCGTTTTTTGAAATGGGTCGCCCCGGCATCACTGACGAATGTGAATGTGTGTATAGGCAGTGGGGAGGGGGAAATGGAAATGGGGAAATTTGTTCCATTTTACGCTTTCTACACAAAAACAATAAATCGCTCACAGCATCAACAGCGTCAACTTTCCTAATGCAGCGGGTCGCTGCCTGTTCGCTGGATGTTGAATGTTATATGTAGGATGTAGAATGTTGGCCATGCTGGATGGAGGCTATTGGATGCTGGCTCCTGGCTCCCGGCTCCTGGCTGCTAGCTGTTAGCTGCTAGCTGCCGGCTGCCGCGGAATGGTGGTGACTGCGAAAACCGGTGGCAAACTGCCACCAGGATGCCAGCAATTGAGGCTGAAGCTATTTTAACTGCCACTTGAAGGGTAACTCAAAAAAAAAAAAGAAAAAAAATGCAACAAAAAAAATAAACTACATATATGCATCATGTGCACAAGTCTTCGGGGGGGCTAAAACTGTAAATTGTAATTTTCAACTTTTAAGTGGCTGCTACGTGTGAGGCTTTGGCTCTCGCTCTAACCTCTCTCTCTCTCTCTCTCTCCCGTTCGCCACAGCTGATGGCAGAATGGAAATGGTAAAATGAAAATGAAAATGAAAATCAAGATGGAAATAGCGTTGCCGCCATTTTTCACGCCCACTTCAGTGTTGACAAATGGTTTGGCAGTGTTTGAACGGTGAAATAATCATGGAATGTTACAAGAGATGGATTATCCTTTTAAAAGGTGTTTACCTGAGTATTGAGTTGGGCATAAAAACTTTATAGAGATAGAAATATATGAAATACACACAGGTACAAAAAGTCAAATGAAAATCAAAAACAAAACCTTTTCCAACACTTTTGAAAAATAGTCAACACACTTTTCAGCTAAAAAAAAAACTCTCAATTAAATAATAATTTATAACATAACTTGTAAGAATATATCGAAAAACAAAACCAAGCTATAAATTTGCCAAAGAAATATGAATAAGTATTTAACAGCTTGTTTAAAACAATAATCCCAAAATGACCCTGTGTTGGTTAAGCCACTGTGACGCAGAGTTATTTATAAACGAAATACTATTGCCAAAATATACCTGACCTGTAATTTCTCAGAAAACCCCACACACAGGATTTAGCTGTGATGTTGGCCAACACAGTGAAGCGGGCCTGATTGAGTGGGTCAGTGGGCAAAAAAAAAAGGGCCAAGTGAAAGTGAAGTAAACGTGATTGAAATTTTATCTCTGACAAGAAATCGAAAGATATATTTAGCAGCCGCAGCTGTGATAGCCGGGTCACCCGGGTCACCGCCCCCAAAATCCCTCACACACACACACACACCTCAGCCGCAATCTCAGCAGCCACACACAAATGCGGACAGATGAAAGTACGAATATGTGTGTGTGTGTGTGTGTGTGCGTTGTGTTGCCAATTCAATTCTTCAACGGGTTACCCAGTTCGGCGTTAACCGTTACGTCGCCATCTTTCTTCCTCCGTCCGGCCCCCCTCTGGAGCCCCGTGTTATTTGCATTGAAATGTTGAGTAATTGGAAAACCAATCTGAAGCATCTGCAGTTCTTGTTTTGCATACCTCTGGCACCTTCCTAACCACCTCTGCGCCCCCGCCTCGCCTCCTTCGCACACCTACTCACACACACACACACACACAAGCACGCTCGCTCGATTTTTCAAACCGAAATCAACGTCGCAGTGGCAGTCGCAGTCACAGGAGCGGAATGGAGCGAGGCGGGTTAAGCCTGGGGAACGATGCAAATGTGCACGGAGAATAAAAAGGTATTAAGCGGAACCCGTAGGAGTAAAATAAATAAATAGATTTGTTAAGAAATTATAAAGAAAAGAAGGTCTAGACACGATTTACAAGGACATTATTTCCAATATGCTTTTTTAAATGTATTTCTCAAACTGCCCAGTGCTGGTCAACGTACAGCAATGCAAAGATAAAAAGAAACCCTAAAAGAATATCAATAAACAAAACAAGTCTATTAAATTTCTATCAAAATTTAACTAGATAGTTTTTTTTTTTAATATTCTTAGGATGCTTTTCTCAAATTGTCCAGTGTAGGTTAACGATGCAAACATAAAAACAAACCCCACAAAAAAATCGATACAGTAAAATCGTATTATTTTGCATCATTTCTTTCACTGCATGACTTTGCTGGCTGAGATGGGTTGGGGGTTGCAGTGGGTCGACAGGTTGTTTCGCTCGTGGCGCTTCACTTGCTAAAAATAAATTGTTTTTAAATAGCTCGCATCGCTCGACACGCTGCTCGTCGGGTGTCTGCTGCAGACACCGATACCGATTCCGATTCCGATACCCCTTATTTACGCCCACCCACGCTTTATCGGGACAACAAAGGAAATGAGCCTGGGAGAAACAACGGAGCAGGCCAAAGGGCTGACAAAAGCTAGCAATGAACGCGTACTTCCGCTGGAAGCTCCCACCGATTCCTGAACTTGTTTGTTACCAATTTTATTATAAATGTTTGTGTTCCCCACCACTCTTTGAATCTCTCTTCTGAATTGTTTTGCCACGGAAATAAATGCAAACATTGTGAGAACTTCTGTTGCTTCTACTTTCAATTTAATTTAGAAATAATAATGTCAGTGGGAATTTTCCCCAGCATAAAAATAATAATAAAAAAATTTAGAAAAAACCACTGCCAGGCTGAAAAGGCAACCCGAACTTAATAGCGCTTCCGTTTGTTGCTTTGCTTTGAAGTAGAAGCACCACTATCTCTTCCACGACTGCTCCGATTGTTGCGATCCTTTTGCCGTGAACCGCTGGCCTTTTCCGGGCATGGTGGCTGGCTTTCATTACATATCAGGTCCTCGTCCCGTGAAGGGCATAGTTCATCGAAGGGAGCATAGTTGTCCATGGAGCTAAAGCCGTGGCAGGATTGGTCATCCGGTTCCGCTTGTAGTGTTGAATTGAATGAGGGTTCAAATGCGGGCATCGACATGTCATCGATCCTTTCTTGTCCGAAGCTATTGCCGGGATTTTCATAAGTTCGGGTCACTGAGGAGGAGGTAGACTGAATGGTGATCTGCGTCACTTTGGGGGCTGTTTCACAGCGAGTGTCCGTTATTGTCGGTAGACAGTTTTCGTTCCGACGTTGGGCGACTGTTTGCTTCTTCGATTTGGTCCGCGACTGTTCCGCCCTGCCAGGTGTGGTCTTCGATTTTGGTTTCTCGCTCCTCGTGGAGGACATGGGCGGTGCCGAGGACTCGAAAAATGCCTCCGACTCACTCTCATAGTTGTTAACCGAGCGATAAGGATCCGATATATCCTCCAGCCTTTCGCTGGTCATCGTCGTCTGGCAAGGATTATAAGACGGTTCGTCATAACAAGAGGGCATTGTCACATCCTCCAGGCGCCCACCACTGCCCTCCAGTCCCGGACACCTAGAGATTTTGCTGGAGCCCGTTTGGTTTTGAAACGAGGGAGGGGCACTCTCGTCAGCCAACTGCTGCGAGGGATAGGAAATGTCTGGCGCCCGTCGCGCCACTGACTTGGATTCGTTGTAGGACATCAGAAGGTCCCGCGGCATGGACACATCCTCCAGGCACTCGTCCGTCATCCTGCGGCTACGTCGGGGTGTCGCCTCCTGGATGCAAGGTGCCGATAAACGGGGCCGAAGCTGTTCCCCTTCTCTATCTGCCACACTTATCATGGACGGTGGGGTGGAGTAGGTTCGCCGATGCCGGGTGCTTGAGGGTATGCCCACTCCTTCCTTGCAGCAACGGCCTCGTCCCGATGACCCTAAGAACTCGCCAAATGACGGCATTGTCATGTCTTCCAGGCATTCATTCGTCATCGACATTCGCTGCTGCTGCCGCAAGCTACGGCCCCGCGATGGCACAGACCCAGAAACTCCGGCATACGACGGCATGGTCATATCCTCTAAGCATTCATTGGTTATCGCTCCCCTTCTTGACAAAGAGGGCATGTAGCTGTCGTAGCGACCTGAACTGCCAAAAGATGGCATGGTCACATTTTCAAGACACTGATTACCAGTGATTAATGCTCCACGACCTGAGCTACCAACAATTGAGTTTTGCCGTCTTCTGGATGTCTTGCAATCACGCCACCTCGAATCCTTTAATATCCCCCCCGGACTTTTGCCCCTAGAGACTTGGGAGGCTTCTCCGCAAGAGGGCATCGTCATGTCATCTAGGCACTCGTTGGTCATGGACCTCTGTTGTCTGCAGGGACTCTTGCTCCTTGATGATCCAGAGACATCCTCGATCGAGGGCATTGTAATTTCGTCTAGACATTCGTCGATCATAGACCTCTGAAGTCGACTGAGAGTTCTTTCTGTAGAGGCCACGGAAACTCTTCTATACGAGGGCATTGTCATATCGTCTAAACATTCGTTTGTCAACGATCTCTGCATTCGACCTGGACTTTTGCTTCTAGAAACCAGCAAAACTTCCCCATAGGAGGGCATTGTCACATTATCCAAACATTCGTTAGCAGCCGATCTCTGTCGGCAAGGACTTCTGCCTGTAGATACTTCGCCGTAAGAAGGCATTGTCACGTCCTCCAGACATTCGTTGGCCATAGACCTTTGCCTTGGACCAGGACTCTTTCCCCTTGATGCTCGCGCAACTCTACTTTCGTTGGTCATAGATCTACGCTTTTGATCAGGACACTTGGCTGTGGTTGATCCAGAGTCATTTGCGAAAGAAGGCATCGTCACGTCCTCCAGATATTCGTTTTCCATGGACCTTCGCCTTGGACCAGGACTCTTACCCCTAGATGGTCGAGCAACTTTACTTTCGTTGGTTATAGATCTACGGGTTTGATTAGGACGCTTGGGTGTGGATGATTCAGAGTCATCTGCGAAATAGGGCATTGTCACATCATCCAAATATTCGTTAGCAGCGGATCTCTGTTGTCTACAAGGACTTCTGCTTGTAGATACTTCGCCGTAGGAAGGCATCGTCATGTCATCCAGACATTCGTTTGCCATGGATCGTTGCCTCGGACCGGGACTCTTACCCCTAGATGCTCGAGCAGCTCTACTCTTGTTGGTCATAGATCTACGCTTTTGATCAAGACACTTGGCTGTGGATGATTCGGAGTCATTTGCGAAAGACGGCTTTGTCACATCATCCAGAAGTTCGTTAGCAGCGGATCTCTGTTGTCTGCAAGGACTATTGCATCTAGCTACTTCGTCGTAAGAAGGCATCGTCACGTCCTCCAGACATTCGTCTGCCATGGACCTTTGCCTTGGACCAGGACTCTTACCCCTAGATGCTCGAGCAACTCTACTTTCGTTGGTTATAGATCTACGGGTTTGACCAGGACACTTGGCTGTGGATGAGCCGGAGTCATCTGCGAAAGAAGGCATCGTCACATCATCCAGACATTCGTTTGCAGCAGATCTCTGTTGTCTACAAGGACTCCTGCTTGTAGATACTTCGCCGTAGGAAGGCATCGTCATGTCATCTAGACATTCGTTCGTAATAGACCTTTGCCTTGAACCGGGACTCTTGCCTCTAGATGCTCGGGACCTTTGCGTTCGATCAGGGGACTTGGCCCTTGTTGACCCGGAAACTTCTCCGAACGAGGGCATTGTCATATCTTCTAGACATTCGTTAGCCATAGACCTCTGTTGTCTGGAAGGTGATTTGCCTCTTGATGCATCTTTATAGGAAGGCATTGTCATATCATCAAGGAATTCGTTGGTCATCGATCTTAGATTTTGATCAGGACACTTGGATCTGGACGATCCGGAGACATCCTCGAACGAGGGCATTGTCATGTCATCTAGACGTTCGTCAATCATAGATCTTTGTTGGGGACTCAGACTCCAGTCTTCACACTCTCCAGAGATTTCATTGAATGAAGGCTTAGTCAAATCGTCCAGACATTTGTTAATCAAGGATCTCTGCAGTCGACTAAGACTCTTGTCTCTAGATGCAAGGGAAGCTCTTTCGAACGAGGGCATTGTAACATCCTCTAGACATTCGTTAGTCATTGATGTCTGCATTCGATCAGGACACTGAGCTCTTGATGATCCAGAGACTTCTGCGAATGAGGGCATGGTCATATCTTCTAGACATTCGTTGGCAGCGGATCTCAGTTGTCTGCAAGGACTTCTGCCTGTAGATACTTCGCCGTAAGAAGGCATAATCATATCTTCTAGGCATTCGTTCGTCATAGACTTCTGCTTTAGACTACGACTTTTGCCTTTGGAGGCTCGAGCACCCCTACTTTTGTTGGTCATGGATCTCTGCTTTTGATCAGGATACTTTGCCCTTGATGGCCCAGAGACTTCTCCAAACGAGGGCATTGTAACATCCTCTAGACATTCATTGGTCATAGATCTCTGCATTCGACCGGGACTTTTGCCTCTAGAAACGCCAGACACTTCTCCAAAGCTAGGCATTGTCATATCCTCCAGACATTCGTTGGCGCTGGATCTCCGTTGTCTGCAAGGACTTCTGCCTGTAGATACTTCGCCGTAAGAAGGCATAGTCATATCTTCTAGGCATTCGTTCGTCATAGACTTTTGCTTTAGACTACGACTCTTGCCTTTGGAGGCTCGAGCACCCCTACTTTTGTTGGTCATGGATCTCTGCTTTTGATCAGGATACTTCGCCCTTGATGGCCCAGAGACTTCTCCAAACGAGGGCATTGTAACATCCTCTAGACATTCATTGGTCATCGATCTCTGCATTCGACCGGGACTTTTTCCTCTAGAAACGCCAGACACTTCTCCAAAGCTAGGCATTGTCATATCCTCCAGGCATTCGTTGGCAGCGGATCTCAGTTGTCTGCAAGGACTTCTGCCTCTAGAAACTTCACCGTAAGAAGGCATAGTCATATCTTCTGGGCATTCGTTCGTCATAGACTTCTGCTTTACACTACGATTCTTGCCTTTGGAGGCTCGAGCACCCCTACTTTTGTTGGTCATGGATCTCTGTTTTTGATTAGGAGACTTGGCCCTTGGCGATCCAGAGGCATTTCCAAACGATGGCATTGTCATATCATCCAGACATTCGTTTGTAATGGATCTCTGTTGTATAGAAGGTCCCCTGCATCTTGATACGTCTTCAAAAGAAGGCATCGTCATGTCCTCTAGACATTCGTTGGTGCTTTGCTGTCGACCAGGACATTGGGCCCTCGCGGGCCCAGAGACTTCTCCAAGTGATGGCATTGTAATATCGTCCAGACATTCGTCTATCATCGACCTCTGTTGCATGCTGAGACTACCCTCCTGACATATTCCAGAAACTTCAGCAAAGGAGGGCATCGTCATATCGTCAAGCACTTCGTCGATCATAGACCTTTGTTGTGGACTAAGGCTCGTGTCTCTAGAGGCGCCATACGAGGGCATTGTCATATCCTGCAGACACTCGTTCGTCAACGATCTATTTTGTTGACCAGGACAGCTTCTCCTCGATGAATCGGAAACTCCTCCAAACGAGGGCATTGTCATATCGTCGAGGCACTCGGTCATGGATCTCTGCTGCCGACCTCTACTACGACTCCTGGATGCACCGGAATATTCTGCAAACGAGGGCATTGTCATATCGTCCAGACACTCATTCGTCGTTGCTTCACGGAATAGCTCCCTTCGAGCCGATCTTTGCCTTGCAGACCTAGATCCCGGTGTTCCACCGCAGGATGGCATGGTCACATCATCCAAACACTCATTGGTCATGGGTCGTCTTCCCTGCCGCAGACTTCCGTTCGGTGACGATGAGCGGATCACACCACCAAAAGATGTCATGGCCAAGTCTCCTAAAGACTCACTGGTCTTGGGAATGCACCTTGAACGGGCAAAGGATGAAGTGTATCTCTCGTTGGGACACCTGCTACTCGATTTTGATCTCTGCCCTCGCTTGGGAGTCTTTCCTTCAAATGACGGCATGGTGATATCCTCCAAACACTCTTCTCTAGTGGAGTTGGCCATTGGAGGCGCAGATTCATCCCACAAGTTCTGGCTCGGCATCGACTGCTGCTGCTTTTGCAAAATCGATCCGTTGCATTCGATAGTCTGCTGGCAGTCATCATTCACAGTTTCATTGACACAAGGCATCGACTCGTCTTCCAGGCGGGACTGCTGGAAGGAAGGCATCGACTGATCCGCCAGGTTCTCGCATTGCTCCTCATTGGGGGAAGCCGGCATATCATTCTAAGGTTTTTCACACAATATTATTATATTTTTATTTTTACGCGAAGTAAAATACGATTTAACTTTTAATTTAAGCATTAAAATTAACGAAACTTTACTAATATTTCCCTTAATATCTAAACGCGGTATTATTTTAATATTGATGTGCTTATAGAAGTTCTTTTAAAATGTATAAATAATTAAATGTAATATTCACCTGATCACAGGGCACGCACTCGGCCTCATTATTCTCTTCACACTTTTCTTGAGGTGTGTTGCACCACAGATGGGCCCGTAGCCGCTTAAAGCGACCCGAGATCTCATTATACACACAATCCATGTAGTTAGTGATCTCCTTGTCGGTCCTAGCCTTGGAGGCGTCGTCACACAAACACGGTGGAGTCACATCCTCGAGGCATTCATGCTCCGTACCGGCACCGGCACCGGACATCTGCGATTCCATGCTGAGATCAAAGCCAGGCGGCGACAAATCCGCCAAGCACTCCTCAGGCAGGTCGCTGATATTAATATCCGCCGGACACGGCTGACGGCGCTGTGGTTGGGCTTGCCGAAAGGTTTCCATGGCTGCTGCATCAGTTTCATCTGAATAATATAGAAATTGGTAGCAATATAATCGTAATAGAAATAAGTTTCCCCTTACAAGTCATGTCACGGAACATGCGTGGATTGCGCCACTGCTCGTTGCCCGTCAATCCGAAATCTTGGGGATTGTATTGTGGAACTTGACCACGAAATCCCGGCCGCAAATGCTCAGGAGTTCGGGTGAGATCATCGCACGCATTCGGACTATTCCTGGGGGTGCTTTTAGAAGGAAATGAGTTATAGAACATGAAAGGAAGGTTACAATTATCATCATAGATCATAGAAAAGCAAAACAAAACCTTATAGAAAAGACATATGTAACGAAAAAGTTTGTAAATACCTGTTCAGACGATCCGCGCAGTTATTGGGACAAGGCTGGTTACCATTGCTGCCACTAATAAAGATAAGCAGATAAGTACTCAGGTACTACTACTACCTTTATATGTACCTACCTCTTGCTCCTCTTTGACTTTTTCAACTGGTTCATTTTTTCAGCCTGGAAATGGAAAATTTTGAGAAAATTAAAAATTTTGTAGAAAGGACTGAACGTTAGGCTTAGTGAAGGTACGAAAGTAGACTGACGAATATGAATGTTTTGAGCACACATGTAAATCGGTGACAGTTCCGATTCGAAGTCATGGCTATAGTGATTAAAAATCTGCATTTTCCATAGCACACTCTGTGTTGCTTCAAGTTCTTTTCTTTTTTGTTAAATACTAAGGGCAGTCGGACTGACTAGCAAAGTGTGTCAAGCATCCCGTGACTCTATTTCTTATCCAATTAAACAATTATGGAGAGCTCATTAGGGCAGGTTGTTTGAGAAGCGCCGAGAGGGCCGCTTCCGCTTTATCCCACTTCCCTTCTTCTTGGCGGAAACGAAACCAAAGCAGATGCAATTAGCGGGCATAGTTTTTCATTCTCAGTCTCATTCGGCCTCATTGGCTTCTCACCGAGTATAAAGGACGGGACAGGATAGTACGGCACAGGAGATGCGAGAATGCGAGAGGTGTTCGCTAGAGCCGGCTAAGCAAAGTCGTCACACGAAACCGCTTTCATTTCCGCTAAACACAATTGCATCATTAGCGATGCAATCTCCGTTACTTAACGTAGCCGCAACATGCCGGAAATGAAATCCGAGGCAAGCTGACGCCGGGCTCCTCCAACGCTGGCTAAACTTTTTGCCAGCCACCACGGTGAACGACTCGACAAGTGGCAGAAGCCGCGAAATGCGAAATCGGTGGGAAATCAACGATGCTGCCAGCGAAGAAAAAAAAAAAGGAGGAACGATCCTGCCTGCCAAGTAAGTAGAAGGAAATATGACGTCGCCATGTGTCCCACAAATAGTCAAAGAGGATAAGGTACGAGGATGGCGCAGGCTGAAGGCTGAAGACCGGAAAGCGAACGGAATGATGCGGCCTCGCAGAAATAATCGAATGAGGGACCAGGACCAGGACCAGCTGTGTGTGTGTGGAGGAGCGATTACGAAGGGCGGCTTCATTTAGCCGTGGGTTGAATGTTGGACAACGCTTGGATGGATAGGGTCTGGAACCAGAGCTGACTCTGAGCAGGAGCAGCAAAAACATGTCCTGGGGCGTCAGCCACCTGCAAATATTTGAGTTAAGCTTGGCTAAATACACGGAACATGCGAGGGTAGTAAGCAAAATTGTGAGATTATCATGAGATAATGATACCTTCCTGCAAAGTTAATATACATCTCTATACAAGTTTCTATTTTCTAAATATTTTCTAAAATTTATTCCTAAATCTTCAGTTATAATTAAACTTCTCTTGAATCGCCCCACTCGAATGACTGTTGATGGGCTGGGGGCGTGTGCAGTTCCATGCAGCCAAGCAATCAACTGCCGCTCCAGCAGCCGCGTATTTGCATATCCTCACCTGGTCGGTTGCAGGACGCAGGACTTGGCTACCGTGTTGTCACTTTTCGCACCGCTTTGTGCCGCATTAATGCGCATATTAAAATGGACGCGAAGGCGAAGGCATGCCAGAAACTAATGTCAGTCGTTGCCCAGAAACTTGATATTCATATGAGGCCAAGAGAGTGCACACAAGAAAAAAAAAATATGAGGGACATAGTACAAGGAAAGGAAATACATTAATCTGTACAGGCCATAAGATAGAATATAAATTAACAAATAAAAACAAAATTAATTAATAGAAATAAAGTTTAACCTAACAAAACAGTAAATTTCTTTGGTTTTGGTTAGCTTTTAAAGCAAATACTAGTCTTAACTTGCTAAAAAAAATATTATTTTACTACTTAACACATTTTATAAACATGAAACTTTAAATTTGCATTTAGAAATTTATGAAATATTCAGATAAGGTAAATTTTTAAGGAAAATAATCGCTAAATTCCTTTAAAAAATGTATAAACTATGAAATCTTGAGAGAAAATACATTTTTAAGGTAAATAAATTGTTTAATAAAATTGTTAAATTGTTTAAAATATGTATAAACTATTTAAAAGAATATTATGTCGGTGTTTAATAATGTTTTTACATATGCGAAATATTTAATCCTATTTATAACTGCAATCAAAGATTGAGAAAAAATAGTTCTGATAATATTTTTATAATTATGTTAAAGATATTTTTAATTATTGCAATATTTGTGCTGTTTTGCAACGAATTTACTGTTTAGTAATATTTTTTTTCGACAAAAAACTGTACCAACTAAATGTTATTTAAATATAAATTAATTATTAAGACAAGCCTGAGAACTACATATTTCTTAAATTTGAAAACTAAAGTTATTTGCTTCTGTTCTACTCCTAATTTCTGATTAAAATAAATAAAATTTATACAGGTAGTCGAGTTAATTTTTTGGTGCTGTGCAGGAACTCTTTTACTTTTTCTCTTTATTTTTATTTTTTTTTGGTAAGGACACAGTGGCAGGACCTGCACAAAAGGATTGCTGGCGACTGCCTCAAGGCTACAGACGACTTTTCTTCTATTTTCTAACCCCCGCAAAGTTCGGCGAACGTTTAGCTCTTGCTTACTTTTCAATTTGCCGGCGAGAGGAGAGGCCAGGCAAGGCAAGCCGTAGCTGGTGGGGATTCTTAGCAGATGTGCTTAACGGTTTCGGGGCACAACATCACATAATGCAATGGAATAACACAAAGGCGCCACCATTGAGGGCTTAGGCGCGGAGCAAACATGGCCACACGGGTAGCGATTAGCGCGACTGTATCCACCCAGGCACCTTCCCAGCTGCACCCTCCTGCTGGTCCTTTCCGGGGCCGTGTTGAAGCCACAAAAGCCACGACCACCGCAGCTTCATCAAAGATACATTATGTGTGTGCCTGTGTGTGAGTGTGGTGTGTGCATAAATTCACAAACAGAAAACATAAAACAGTGGGAGCATAGGCCAGCCAGCAAGCAATCAGAAAATGAAACCGAATCAATAAGTGCCAAGTCTGGGATTGAATAAACAAAACAATTGCGAGACCCACTTGAACTGCCTTCCTCCTCGGTGGTTAAGAAAAGGCAGGGAAAACCTTAGTTGGGAAATGTTTCAACTCTCAGAGAAGTTGGGATATATAAAAGTCCTTAAACATAGAATGTTTGTAAAAAGAAGTTCCCCATATTATCCACCCTTTGGGACAACATCTAGCGGAAAAGTTGAGCAACATGGAAAAGCTTTTCGCTTGAACTTTTTAGGAAAATCCATTACAGAAACTTACAGTCAAGCTCATTCAGTACTGGGTCAACATTTGCATTCCAATTCTATCGTTAACAATGTATAAACTAAATGTTTATGTCAATTAAGAGAACTTAATCGAGAATTGACTACGGAATATCTCTAGAAAAGTACAAAATTAAACATTTCTGTAAAGAAATATTCCTAAATGAGTCGGAAATAATTGTTTTACATACAACATCTTCATCGCAAGAGTCCACAAAAGTCTGGTTTGCCTTATGAATATGCTTGAGAGTTGCAGGAATAAATAATTTCCTGAAAGAGCTTGAAAAAGTATAATTTTTTAAAAGAAACCTTTATAAATGACTTGGAAATTAATAATTTAACTAAGAAATTCTTTTAAAATAATCAAAATTAAATAGTTTTCCTAAATAAGATTATTGGAAGAATAAATAATTTATATTTTCCCCAAGATAAATTCCTGATTGGGTTTGAATTAATAATTTTCATAAAAATACTTTGAGAAGACCGAAATTAATAATTTCTCACATAAATATTTATGGAATAATTTAAAATAAATCAATAATATTCCTTGATGTTCACAAAACAAATTATTTCCTTTGGAATTGATCTTGAAATAATCAAAAATGAATATTTTCCATAAGAAATTGTCCTCAAAGAGCTGACAATAATAATTCCCTGTAGAAATGTCCTTGAGATTACAGAAAATGAATCATTTCCCCGCAAAATATTCTTGGAAGAGTGCAAAACAAATAATTTCTCTACAAAATATTTGTAGAGACCGAAAAATTAATAACATTTCTAAGAATTATGCCTTTAATTCGGAACTGAATAATTTCTCTAAGAAATTCTCCTGAAACAAGCCAAAATGAATCACTGGCTCGTTAAAGGTATAATTTGGAACCACTTACGTGGTTTATCCTATGACTCCGCTTAACCATCCCTCGTCGTGCCGCCTGTTGGCGTGGCAACCTTCCGGCCAAAACACCAGAATCGCCATGACGACGCACCTGTATTGCCGTCAGCTGGTGTCCACCACCGGCGGCAGGTAAATAAACAAGCCATTTCGTTATTCGCATCCAGAACGGCAGGAAGAAAATAATCCGTACGAAAAGCTGGCTCGAGATGGCAACCTAAATGGGTTTGCTGTGCGCCAAGCTGCGCCACTGCTGCTGCTGCTGCTCCTGTTTCCTTCGCATATCCTCGCAGTCGCCGTCCGAGCCAGAGGAGTTTCAAGTGCTCATCCTGGGCCCGGCGGCCAGTGGCAAGACGGAGTTGGGCCATCGCCTTAGCGGATTGCAGCGTCCGGACGACGACCAGGAGGCCACGAATGGCGTGCGCTGCTATAGCGCCAGTATTTCTTCAGAGGATCTGCCACGCCCGGCTGTTCAGCTGCAGCTTACCGAGGTGGGCGGCAATCCGCAGATGCAGCGTCTCTGGCACCACTACTACGCCTCCTCGCACGCCCTCATCTACTGCTTCGATCTGTCCACGGATCCGGAGCAGCTGCAGGACACTTTTAACCTGCTGGCGGCGAGTCTTAAAGGCACACAACTTTCTGGCAAGCCGGTGCTCCTGGCGGCATCCCGATACCGCGATGGCGTCCAGCTGTACGATGTGGAGTACGCCTTCGGCTTGGAGCACCTCGCGAGCGCGTGCAACTGCCCGCTGCTCATTTGCCACATGGACGATGCGGGGGATCTGCAGCGTGGGCTTCATTGGCTGTGCCGCCAGTTGCTGGCCAGGAAGACGCAATTGGAACGCAGGATTCGCTACGACGTCAACATGCAGGTGAGCAAACACAATTTCACAATAGGAAAATTTTTCACCGAAAATAAAAATGGCGCGATCGGCGTCTTGCGCCGGAGGTGGGAAAACAACGATATGAAAACATCGATATGAAAATAACGATGATCATTCCAACTATCGGTACTCCGCCACATCACTACGAAGAGCCACGAAAAGCTTTTTAAAGCAGTGAGAGAGAGCGAGAGCGGGATGGCATTACGTCAGCGGCTGTTTTACAGCGTGGGAAGAAGAGGAGAGAAAAAAATGCTACAATGGCGCAGCCAAATGAAGCGGGGAAACCATTTTTGGATTGCAACAAATAACAATAGAAAAAAAGGATAAAAATAATAATAAAATAATTCTTCACTAATAATAAATATAATATAGAACAAATAGAAATATATTATGTTTGTATTCTCGCACTGATAATAATAATTATACTTGGCTTTAATTTCGGTATTTTTTTAACAGGTCTGGCAGCGCCGCAAGCGATCGCTGCTTTCCAGTGGAAAATTAGCTCAAGTGCATCGGCAGCGTTTTCGAAGGCGAAACAGAAAGGTAAAGCTTTAAATTAATAAACAATTAATTAAAAAAGTAAACATTTAATGCATAATCCCCATAGCTTTGGCCAGCAGTTCAGGGTTCTAGTGAATCGACCGCCCGTCCCAATACAGCACCGCCAACGGTTTTCTTTGTACGATCACCGCCAGTGGAAAGTCCCAAGGATAATTAAAAAAAAACCGTGATCCAGGAAGAGAGCATTTAAAGTGCCAAAAACAATACTTGCTTTTATCGGAGAAAAACATTTAGAATTTAAATAACTTCTTTACATCATCAAGTTAATTAATAATTAAATATTATATTGGTTTTTTGTATCAATTTCTTTTTTATTGGTGTTTTTAACTGTTGTTTCGAGGAATAAATATAAAATCTTATTTAATGTTGTAAAAATATGGTCAGGGAATACAGTGTAATTTTTAGATTAAGAGAAATTCAAATAGCAGTATAGCTGAATTTGCACCAAATTCTAGTTTGAAATTAATGCAAAATAACGGTAGTTGCTCTTGGCTATTTGTCTGCACGTCTTTGCATGTTGGCTTGCCTGTCAATTTGCAGCGAACAAAAGTTAATCAATTGGTCTGGTAAGCGGAGAATTATGCATTTCGCACAATTTATGACAAGCTCTCGGACTCTCGGCTCTGTTCCGTTGTCAGCTCTAATTAACAATTACAAACTGGCCCAAGTGGCCAGGATTAAATGTATGTTCGTATGTGTACGACTGACATTGTGTGGCGTTTTAAATTACATTTCTTAAAGGCATCCGCACTAGGCAAACACTATAGGTCGAAATACTAGCATCAAAAATTATGTGGACTTGAATTTTTAATTGGGAATGACTTAAGACTTCACTTTTTAACGAATTTATAATGTATTGAGACAGAGTTTTATGGTTTATTTTAATTTAAAAATATTTTATTTTCGGGTATAAGTCTTTTAATCAATTCTTTTCTAATAAGAAGGTTTAAAATCGAACCATTGAGGGTTTCTTTAGATTCATATTTTCTTTAAAAAATAAGTCTTAACTGTTCTGGATTTTAAAAGACAAATTTAGGGGGTTTAATCAGGAATTATAATTACTTTTTTATTATGTATGGGGCAGAAATAGAGATTCCTGTGGAATTTTCATTACATTCCTATTATTTAAAACGGGGCTTCGGTGTACCCGTGGAATTATCATTGCTTAAATTAAAGTGAAATAATAAATGAGGCATTATCAATATTTATTGTATTTTTTAGAGAAAGAAATTTTAATTTATAGGAACATATCATTATTTTAAGAGATAAATAGAGATTTCTTTGAGAATTTCAGATTCCTGTGGGAAAATATTACTATTTCAACTAGAAAAATAGGAATTCCCCTGAAATTATTAGAACTATAATAGAGACCGCAGCTGTAAGCGTGCAAGTCTGCATGCAAAAGCCATCGTTTTCGTCCAGATTCTGGCCAGACATCCTGATGGGATATGGCTGCTGAGGAAGGGAAGGATAAGGAGCAGGAGTAGGAACTCGATGCTGGGTGCTGGGTGATGGGTGATGGGTGCTTGGGTGAGTCGAATGTCAGCCAGTCGATGATGTATTGCCAAACCACAAGGAGAGCAGGAGGAGCATCCGCCGCAGGCACACCGATATTCCACGAGGCGGCTGAAATCAAACAATTACTAATACACTGACATCGATTCCCACCCGAAGCACTGGAGATCCGGCGGCCACCGGGGCATGAGCGGGGGGTGGGTAGAAATGGGCGAGATGGTGACATTGATGATTGCGGCTCGTCGGCGTCTGGAGACGCCGGAACGTGTGCCCATTATAATCCCCCGACGCACACCGGCGTTCATATCAATAGGACTAGCAATTCTTACTTATTGGAATATTTATATATTATATTAATTCCCATTAAAATATGCAGAGCCTGAAGCTTGTGGACCGTCGCAGTGGAGGTTGCACAGCTCCTGGACAGCGTCCTCCTCCAGAGTCTGATAGTCGGTGATGTTGCGATGACGCTGCATTGTGGCCATCTGGACAGTGGCCCCGCTCACCTCCTTGTCGCCCATGGCTATCTTGAGAGCCTTGATGGCCAATTCCAACGCCTTGCCAAGGTCCGGCAGAGGCTGATCGGTCAGCATCTGGCTGAGGAAATACTGGGAACGATGGGCATTCCGTCCAATGCAGACGCTCTTCCAGCCTGTGTAGTTGCCACTGGGATCGGACTGAAACAGCTGCCAGGCGCGTTCCATATCCCAGCCCATGTAGATCACCGAAATGCCGAAGGGTCGCTTCCCAGTGTACATGGTGTAGCTCTGCTTCTTGCGGCAAATGTGATCCACCAGCTGCTCCGTGGGCATCAGCTCGCCGTAGGTCCTTCGGTGGCGTTGCGAGTAGCTGTTCATCGCCGACAAAAGCCGGTAGGCATCCGTCATTATCCCGGTTATGACGCAGGCATTGTCATTGTCCACCCGAAAGATATGACCCAGAGCGTTCTGCCTGGTAACCAGCGGATACAAGTCCTCTTGCTCGGCGGTCACCGCGATGCCATCACTGGCCAGAATGGCCACAGCGGGAACCGCCTTGGCCACCTCCTCCATGGCGTACTCCACCTCATAGAGGCGACCCTCGGGCGAGAAGAGGGGAATACTTGGCAAATAGGGAAACATGGCCATCGTCTTATGGGTTAAGTTTGATTCTATTGCACATTATAATTGGTATAAAGATAATGTTTAGATGACGAACTCCCGTGAGGTAATGAATATGCATTCCAGCTTACCTTTCTTATTGAAAAATTCACTTTTATTTTCAGTTTCTTATTTTCTATTCCGAAATATTGAAAATTTTACAGAAATTAAAAAGAAATTAACAATTTACAAACCTACGACTTGTTCAGTGCCCAGACGAAATTGTAATTTCAGTATTGTATAATTTTTTGACAATTATATAAAAAATAGGGAAGTATATCGATATTTTTGAATGATATATGAGATTTTTAAAGTTAGTGATGCGAGTATAGCTACGATAGTTCTTATACATGCTTTTCCAACACTTTTTTTTAATATTTGCTCGAGCCATTGCAATTAATATATTTTAGAAGGAAAAAAAATTGAAATGATGACAGTATATATAGTTTTGAAACGTTTGAAGTTGTAAAATCTATATATAATTGAGCATAAATTTTTAAAAATATTGAAACTATTTTTGCGAATTAAAAAAGAAATATATTTTTGATAAAATATTTCTTATAAATTTTCGCAAGCCCTACGTTCAACAAAGTCCCATCATCTAGTGATTTTAACACATTTTGAAGCTTCTTCAACTAAAAACAAGACTGTATATGAAATTAGTGGGTAATATTTTATCCGTTTGAAATCACAAAGAAATTAGCAAGAAATTTTTAAATAATTGCATAACTCTATGCAATTTAGGTCACACCTTTTGCAGTTTTATTATTTTTTTAAAACTTTTTCAATTTTAAATCTTAAAAATATATAACGATTTCTTACATTTTAAATGCAATATATCCGCAAAGAAATATTTTAAAAATATTTTCACAACTCTATATGTAATATACTTCCAACCATTTTTAACTTTAGTATTGAAACTAATTTTAGTGAATAAAAAAATTAAATGACCGACATTTTCGAGTAATATATTATTATTTTAATTGATATTTTACCAAAAATAATATTTTGAAAATATTTTAGGCAATATAGGCTCAAACTGTAGCAATTTATACTATTTTTCAATAAAAACTACTACAAATATAATAATTTATAGACGATTTTCTGTTAAATTTTGTAATATTGTGTTATATCGATATTTTATAGATTTAATATTTAAAAAATATTTTCACAGCCTTACTTATAATTTTTTTGTACAATTTATATACCTTCTTTAAATGTTCTTTAATTCCTTACTATTTACTTAACCGCTGCTGTTTCAGAAGCCGCCTGCCGCTGCAGTTTGCAAAAAAAAAAAAAAACAGAAAATCACCCAGGATCTCTCGCACACACGCACACACACACTCACACGTATAGGGACACCCATACTCGCAGCCAAATAAACATGTGTCGCCGTGTGTTGTAGCGAAAAGTGTAAAATAAGCATCAATCATCGCTTATTCGAGTTGTCATCAATCACACACACGCTGCACACACACACACACACCCATAGGACAGGATACGCTGCGGTGACACCAACAACAACAATAGCAATAACAACAACAACAATTACAACAATAGCAATAACAATGACAACAAAAGCAACAACTGAAAGTGAAGAGAAAACGCCGTGATGATGTCTCACCGTTATATTTTGGGTGGTTAGTTTTTGAGGCAAATTTTGCCACCCCCCTCCCCCTCTCGCTCTCACCCCCTGTCAGCAGGCATCAGGCCTCAACAGGGTTGTGAATTGTCCTGGTTATCCTGTGGGTACAACTTATGCCTTTATTTCTTAGCTAGTTGGGTACAATTTCATTGAATATTTATAAAAGTCAAAAGTTGGGTTCTTTTACAGGCATTTAATTGCATATTGCCTTGTTAGTTATGCTTTTTGATCCTTGTTTTTTAATAAATATAATATTTAAATGAGTAAGTTTTTATGGTTTTATATTTAATTTAACTTGGTTTTAAAGTTTACTTGCCTTAATATATTTTTAAAATATTTTCAATCAATTATTAAATCAAGAGAACATTTTGCAGGACTTAAGCTGCTAGTTTTCTTATTTAAAAAAATTTGGTATATATTTATACCATTATAATCACTATGAAATAATGTTAAAAATGTAAAATTAAATTGATATTAATAAATTTACTTATTATTGTATTTTTTAAATATTTTTTATGTTAATGAAAATATCAATAGATTTTATTTGCTCGTTTTCTTATTTAAAAAAATTTTATACTTTCATTTTGACTAAAATAAAATGTTACAAAGATAAATTTAAAAGTAATTTATGCTCATTTTAATTTATTTTATATTATAATATTTATTGTTTTATTTTATTAAATATTTTTAATGTTTATTTTCCTATTTTTTGTTGTCCCCTTTCTTGTACCCAACACTTTCTGTACCCATATTAACCTTCCCTTACAACACTGTCTGCCTGCCCATTAGCAACACCCCTTGCCTTGTCGTTATCCTTCCGGTCATTGTCCTGCGACCAAAAAAAAAAGGGGCATTCCTAATCCTGAATCCTGGGCGAGTTATTAAATCATCAGGTTGCAAGATCGCGCGCACGCCGTCGCTGCCTCACGCTGCTGTCACATGTCTGTCAACAGTCAACGGGGTTTTTGAAACCAAATATATAATGCCTATATATCCGAATAACCAAATAACCGAGCAACCGGGGAAGGGACAACCCTCATCAAGGACTTGGAGTTATTCGCGAGCTGCGTGCGCCAAGGCGGAAAATAAAGATTTAATCGGCATTTATGGACATTTTGCAGACTCTTTTTACGATTATGCCAAGCGCGCCTCGCATGATGACGAACGAGTTGTCAAACAACAACAACAACAACAACCAGGGGGTGTTTTTGGGATTGAGTCAACCCCCCTACCTCCCTCACTCCCGCCTCGAGGGACCTCAAGGAGCAAATTAATCTCCAGGACTTGTCCCGAAACTTGTTCGTCAACTCGATATCTGTCAGCGAGGAGTTTCACTGCGAGAATAAAAGGGGTTTTTCGGAAGGGAAGAAGAGGGAAATTACAATTTAAAAAATAATTAAGGGTTAAAAAACATAATAAATCACTGATTTTTGATTTCTTATAATTTCCAATTAATTTAAGGACTTTCTTTTCTATTTAATATATATTTTCTGCAACATTTTCCCCGGCTTCCTGCCTTTCGCTGAGTGCATTAGCCTGAAGCGGGTTTTAACTTCATTTCGTGGCAACAATGGTGTTATGCTAAAGCGGATCCGTGGCTCTAATGTTTTTACGTAACCACCCCCCACCCTCCCCTCCTTACCCCCCGCCATATAATCGAATAAAGTCACGCCGCTTTAACATTTGCGGTCAACACGTGAGAGGCTGTGGCGATTTGGTCAAGTGGCCCAGGACCATCGCCAGGACCAGGACCAATATCACTCTGTGTGTGTGCGAGAGCGCCAAACAAAGTTTGCCGCAAAAAGGCTGCAGGACATGTGCACGAAATTAATTTCCAGGGCAGCCGGATGAAGGACGTGAAGGATACGATGGCAGGCAGGCAGGCAGGCAGCATCGCCGTCTTTTTAATCCAACATGATATCGCCCGCAAAATGCAAAGCGGCCGAGGTGGCTCACTGTACAGTGAAGCCTTGCTTCCCAGGAAATTGAAAAGAAGAACTTAAATATTTAGAGTACTAAAAAAATCTATTTTTGGGCTTCAAAATAAAAATTAAATTCTTAGAAAGAATAAGGAACTCAAAATTGTATTAAAAACTTATTTGTTTTCAATTAAAATATCTTTTTAATTTAAAAATCGGTGTTTTAAAATTACAATTAAGGTTCTGAAACATTCAAAGAACTCTAAATAAAATTAAAAATAATTTCTTATACCTAAAAGCTCTACGAAAAAAAGGGTTTTCTAAATAAATAAATTAAGAATTCAATTCAAGATGTGAAAAATCAAAAACAGTTTCTCTTAGATTTTTCTTTTAATTAAATAATACAAATTAAATCTTAATTATAAACTTATTGATATACCTAAAAATCCATGTTCTAAAAGAAATATTTAATGTACATTAAAATTACTTGGACATAAATAACTCAAGATTTAAAATTGTTTCTTTAATTCTTTAATAATTAATGTGTTACAAATTTTATTACCAAGTTTGGCTGTTTCTTAAACATTCAGAAAAGTTTTCAAATTATAAATCTGGAGCTTGAAATTTAAATTAAGCCTTTAGAAACTACAAGAAACTTTAAATTTATTTTTAAACTAATTTATTTACCTTAAAATACTCTAATAAAATATATATTATATTTATTGCAGATTTACATTACTAAAGTTAAAAAAATTATTAGCCAAGCTTATTTATATTTTTCTTTTAACTCTTTATAATATAAACACATTTTTAAACAATAATACGACCCAGCCAGACTGTTTCTTAAACATTTAAAATATTAATTTAATGAAATATCTATATTTTTTAATTAAAATCAAGCTCCCAGCTATAAAAGTAACTTACAATTGAATTAAAATCTAATTTAAAATCCTCAAAGTCCTCGAGAAAAATAGTTTTTTAAATAATTAGGGTCAGATTTTATTTACTTTATTCAGCTAAAAAATAAAATTGCCTTTTTAAGCATATAGAAAAATGCACCTGGGCCCAGGCTTGACTGTGTCCTTGCCACCCGAATCCTTGGCACGGCAACGTAGCCAACGTCAGTGGCCAACTGCAAAAATCCGAAAGCGGATTAAACGTATTCGTGAGAATTCGTCAACGATTTCACACCTGTTCGACGAGGAGAGACAGAGACCTGGTCCATGGTCCATGGATCCCATGGACCCCAATCAGAGCTGCTCCGCCTCCGCCTCCTCCTCCTCCTCGTCCGGCATAAAATGCCAATTAGAATTTCAAGTTCGCAGTCCGTTGGTCCGCCTTAAGCGCTCTTTTCAGCTCCCCTCTCAAAAATATATATACATATGCACATATATATGTGTATGGATATATAGAGAGTATGTGGTGGAGGATAGGATATATCTACCCCGATGCCAGCACCAATTGTTTATCGCCCTTCGGGGCTCTTTATTAACTTTACGGCCAGTCAACGGCCCACTGAGAACTGACCTCTGACCCTCGACGTTGCCGGGGGCAGCAGCCCCCATTCCCTTGACCAGTTCTCAGTTCCCAGTTCCCAGTTTCCAGTTCCCAGCTCTCAGCTTCCCAGTTCCCAGATCCCATTTCCAATCCCGTCCAGATTTCGTTTCGCAGCCGACTTTCGATTTTGGGTTTTGGGTGGTCCAGGACGCGGGTCATCACCCCGCATCCTTTGGCCAGCTTATGCTGCTCCTCTTGGTTGTTATTTTCTCTCACATTTTTTTCTGTATTTTTTTTTTGCGGCAGCAGCAGCGGCAGCAGCAGCGTTGGAAACGCGGAAATGCACTCAAAATATTAAATGCTTCAGCAGTTTGCAATTATTGCCTTGTGCTTAATTCATAATACGCATCGAACTGGGAAATGGAGCAGGAGCTGCCAGCAGGAGAGGAAAATTGCTCAGCAGCTGGAACAGGAGTTGGACAGGAGTTTTCGGACAGGCCTCCTGGTTCTCAGGGAGGATGGGGTCGAGGCAAAACGGAAAATGCGGCAGGGGAAGGGGGGAAAATGGGAGGGAGGAAGGCGCTTTCCATAAACCACAAAATGCATTTAAAAGGACAAGTCAAGGGTTGCGGTCAGTTTGAGTTTGTTTGCTTTTTTATTAAAAGACTTTGCTGGCTTAGAAAAATTTAAATAATATAAAGAAAGGGTTGGAGTATATTATTTATATATTAAATATATATTATTATATATATATTATTAAAATATAAATAAAAGTAAGGGAACATGTATTTAGAATATAATACATACAATTAATATATAAACTATTCACTAAATACATCATTTTTTAAAGAGAAAATCAATCAATATGAATATAATAAATAAATACGAGAAATAATATATTTCTAAAATATATTTTTAATGTAGAAACCGAAGAACAGGCTGAATATAACAAAAAAATATATATAAAATATAAAAGCTATAAAACCAATACATTAAATATATTTTTTTTTAAATAAATAATGAAATAAAAAAGAGCAGAAAATAAATAATTATAATAAATATAGAATATATTTAGCTATGGCTGATTTTTTATCCTGTAGCTTAATTTGTTTTTAAGTATACTGTGTACAAAATAATATATAATATATTTATCAATTCACAAAAATACTAGAAAAGCAATTTGAGTTTATTAAAAATATTTTCCATTTTGATAAAATTCTCTAAAGCTCAAGAAATAAAATAACTATATAATCAATTTATAAAATAAAGTTTTGGAATCGAAAATTGTGAAGAAAAACACATAAAAAAGGAATTACCTAAAAATATATTTTAATAAATGGAACATAAAATATATTCTTAAATTATATTCCTTAAATGCATAGAAATTCTTGAATATCTTAATTATTCATCACAATTAAAAACTATAATAATTTTTTTCTTGCTTTCTTTATTCTAAATTTTTTAAAAGTAGTCTTTGTAAAATATTCTTTGCTAATGAGCTTTCACTTTTGCACATTGTAAAATTAAAACAAAATATCAACACTAAAAAAAGCAAGTAAATACTTAAGAAAATACCTTTTTTTTTCATAAAAAGGACTGACGCAGAGAAATATAATAAAATATAATATATAAAATATATATTTTTAAATAGAAAGTGGCAAACAAAAATTTTATTACCCAAAACGTAAATTGAAATGTATTTATACAAAAAATCCTCTAAGGTCCAAGAAAGTCGTAAGAAATTTTTAAATTAATTTAATGGTGTAACATAATTCATTATTTCAGCTGGGAAATATTTTGCTGCTTTAGTTTCTTCCTTAATTCTACACTCTTGAAAGATAATACTAAATATTTAACCTTTACACTTTCTTAAATTTTATAAGTAAGTAAGACTAAAAGAAATCCCCCATATTTCTGGCTTATTAAAAATATTTTTATGGTTCTTAACCCTTAAACATATTAAACCACCTCTCTCAATTGCCGAAAATCAAACCCTCAGGCATATAATTTCGTGTTCCACATGTCAAAAAACCGAAAATGCTACACAAAATTAGCGCATTATATTGAGGGGAAGGCGGCAGCGACAACGGCATATTTCCAAGAGCAAACCATAAATATAAATTCCCAGGCGCTTTACGAGCAAGGCAAAGAAGAAAAAGAAAAAATAGAAAAAGAAGGCAAAAAGGATTACAAGCCACAAGGAGCACACACAACAGCAACACAGGACACAGGAGCAGAGGCTTCGATAAAGCAAAGTCTATGAGATTTACGAGCAGATTTCAAGAGTTACAAATACATACATGAATTTTGGCCTAGGATGAGGTAAGGGGGGCAAGGAAGGACAGAGGGAGGACAAGGGAACCAGTCAGGATGTGTAACACACGCACAGCCGCAGGACACGGATTTTATGTTTCGGACGAACGGCGTCAAGTTGCCAAGAGCAAAACTTTCAATTGCATTTTGGCCAAGTTTCGTTTGGCTTATCTTTATTATCGCCGCTGTTATTATCCCTGCTCCTGGAGCCTTGTCTAGAGGGGGGAGGGGGGAAGTATCCTGGAGCCTGCCTGCCTGCCTCATAAAGTATGTCATGTGTCATAAATGACAGATTCTTAGGCATACTTCATTGATCCCTTTTGGCCGCCTTGGTTATTTTTACGACGTTGCCTGCTAAATTGTTGCAGGATACTCACACGCACACACAGACACACAGCCACAGGATAACACACACACATGGGAGGGAGCGCTGTGCGTGTTTGAAGTTTGCTTTTGATAAATGAATGGATTTTCAAAGGCGACGTTAATGAAATACGCACACAGAGATACAAAGAGAGAGAGATGGAGAGAGAGATGGAGAGAGAGAGAGAGAGAGAGAGCAAGACGGCCAAGGATGCCATCGCTGCAGGAAGCATACATGTACATCCTTCAATCTATCAAACTCACGTGTCCGTCGTGTCTCAATTTACTTGCTTAGTTTGGTCCTTTGCTCCTTTTGCTGCCTTGCTGAAACCGAAACCTAAACCCAAACCGAAACCGAAACCAAAACCGTTGCCCAACATTTTGATAGAGTCCGCTGGGGCATATTTATGAAGTCCTGCCAAAAAGGACTTGCAAATAGCTGCAGACAAACTTGTGATATTTTTCTATACATATTTAGTCCTCGAATATAGATTTTATTTCATGTTCTTGACCTAAAAATCAGCTTGTTTTTTGTCCTTCAAGGATTTCCAGTTTATACTTTTATAAATCCTTAAATTTCCTTGATATAGTAACACAATTACACAATTACACAGTTTCCAGTTAAATTTCAGGGGAAAAGCCTTCCCAATGATTTCCTCAGATTTTTGCATGCGAAAAAGTGTGCCAAAGGAAAGCTCTTGGAATCGGTTGCCAAGGCAAAGTCACTGAGTAAGCCAAGTCAGGCAGGGCACAAAAGCAAAAGCAGTTGAAAGGCAAAAAGCAGAAAAGCAGAAAAGCAAAAGCGAACGCATTAAAAGCAACTTAATAATTCAGATCAAAATCACCAATCAGCGCTGCCGACATGTTGACAAACGATGCCGCCGACACCACAGCCATTGCCATCTCATCAGCCACCGACTTTGGTGGGGCACAACGAAGGGAGAGCACAGTGCGAGGAAAATGTAAGGGAAAGCACAGTGCCCGGGAAAACAGTCAGGGAAAATGCCAGGAACAAACGACGACGACAAGAGATTTACATTTTCAAAATCGAATGGCGGCATAAGCCACCGCAAAGCAAAAGACACGCAGCCAAGGCCATAATGAAATCCACGATAAACAAGATAAACGAACACAGAAAAAAGTGGTAGAGAAAAACACACAGACAATACGTGGGGAGTATATATAGATCAAATCGGGAGAAAACAAAGTCTATGTGTTTTTCTAAAAATAAAAAACAAAGATTGAAAGAGATCAAGAAATCAAAAGATCAAAAGAGGTTCATAGTACAGAAAATATTAAGACAAGAGTTCTTACAGAGTAAAGTTAATATTTTTATAAATATAGTTACAAATATATATCCATAATATATAATAAAACCCACAGTTAGAAAGGGTATATTATAGATAGCAATAAAGTCAGACAAAAACAGACACTAGAACCACTTGCAAGCAACAGCCTTTGCCTTTGGCTTTGCCTTTTTAGCTGGGTTTTTCCTGCTGCTTGCTGCCTTGGCGACGATGGCTAAAATATTTATATCTATTTCAGCTTGGCCGCTTTATACAATTTCTATCTGTCCCCCCCAGTCCCCAGTTCCAACTCTCCACCCCCCCAAAGACAACCCCCAACCGACACTCAATACCTCACAATACACCCCTTGTAGTCCCTGGTCTGCGTTGTTCCGATGTCTTCGTTTGCAATCAATGAAAGATTTATGACAATACATCCAAAAGGAGTGTAGGAAGGAGTCCAAGGAGCAGGAGCAGGAGGAGGAGCAGGCACTGTCACATATTGTGTGCCGTGGAATTTGTTTTTTATGTCACATCATTATTTTGATTATAACGCCGCCGACGACACTGGCCTGTTATTCGAGAGTGATTAGTGGCTGAGAATGACAACAATAAGCGGGGCTAGAGTGGACCTTCAAATGTTACCAAGGTGGCTTAAATAAAAGATTTAATTTTAAGAATTAAATCTACATTTGTAACTATTTTATTAAATTTTATAAGGTATTTTTTAGGCATTTTAAATCCTGTTAAAGGTAAGAAATAATGTTTTTAGCTCTACGAATTTTATTAAAGCTTCAGATTTAATTTTCAATCAACTCAAATACATTTAAGTGATTTATTTATAGTTTTATGGGAATTTTATTCAAGCATTTAAAATATATTTAAGTAGCAAAAGCCCTGCTTCAAAATATTGCTTTTATTTTTACAACTTTCATTTTCGTATTAATTTTTATTACTCATACGCAGTGTTGCTTGCTGCTTAGGATTTAATTTTCAATCAAAGAAGAAAACGGATTAATTTCCACAAAACCTTGCTTAAATCTTGTACTTTTAATACATAAACGAAGTGAAAATAAAAAAAAAAATGACTAAATAAATAAATATTAAAAAAAATATCACTCATACGCAGTGTTGTCTCAAGTGTCAGGTAAACATTTATTCCTAACATTTTATTCCTAAAAAAAATCTAGTCCCTTGCAACCAATTTATTACTTAATTTCAATTAGATTTTAAGTTTGTTATTAATAAACTTATTTTACACTCATTTTTATTTAAACTTTTCACATGAAACTAAAATTTAAGGCTCTAATATATATAAGTTTTATTCCTAAGAAGTATTTTTGACCACTGCAAAAATTTGTAGTTAATTTTTATTTGAGTTTGAGTTTAACCTCAGCGATTTTGTTTTAAATTTGTGTTATTTATATTTGTATTCTATACAAATTTTAAATATTTCAAATACGGCTTAAATATATTAATAATATTTTTAATAATAATACTACAAAAATAAATATTTCTTAAGCAAAATAAGCTAATATCAAGCTTATTATTTTATTCCCTTTTGATTTTAAGGTCCACTTTAGCAAATTTATGGTCATAATGAGCGATGTTGGCTGATAGGGAAATAGAAAAACAAGAACCACTCCATGTCGTGATCCTGGATTTTGCGTATAAATATATTTCCCCCATATTGGATTACCTTTGCTCTTCCTTAACATATGGAACTGCCATTTGTTAAAGTCAAAAGGGAAAGCCAAAGGAAAAGTCTCCTCATGTTCTCAACTCTCAACCCTTTGCCAGTGGATCTTCCCCATCGATCAATTCAATTATCAATCCGATGTGTGTAAAAATGGGATTTCGCGACCTCCAGATATAGTACACACACAACACACACACTTCACACACTACACACACTACACACACTACACACACTACACCCACAAGTGGCGATAACTTTGTTCCCTTCCGGAAGCTGTAGTCACTGTAAGTGGAAACTCTCAGTGCGTGTAAAATGGGTGTGCACACTCGCTTGTATATGGTGTGTGCTGGGTGTGTATAGGGTGTGCACAACAACAGCAACAACAAGAACAACAACAGCTGGGGGGAAACGTGGAAAAGAGTTGGACAACAATGAAATGCTTTTAGCCTGGCGAAACTGCCAACTGAACAGCAACGCAGCACAGCAAACGAAATTAAGTTAACAACAAAGTGAGCGAGAGGCGAAAGCGAGCAAAAAGTTTCCTGTGTACTGCCACTGTTTTTATTGAAAATTGAGTTAAAAAACTGAAAGTGTCAGGAGAGCGGCAGGAAAGCGGACAGAGCGGCGGGTCGACTTCATTGTCGTATGTGTATCGCATGTTGTTATGTCCCTCGATGCCGCCGGAATATGTCCGTCCCCATATCCTTCCCCCCCCCAAAAAAGTCCTTAACCCACTCCCTCGAAGTAGGCAACTCTTTTTAGCCAACTCATTGCCTTTTAGCGATTTGTTGCAAGTTTGCTCAGTGTAATGTTGTTCAGAAAAGCAAAAAAAAAGCAATATAAAGAAGAAAGGTTAAAAAAAATTATAAACAGTGCATATTAATTTGTATCTTTTAAAGATTTAAGTGTAAGAAGAGTCAATTCGATAAAACTATCATTAAATTCGGTTTGTAAATCGATAAATTTATCGATAGTTGAACATTTTTTAATTAAATTTGATCAGTTCTTTATTTAAATAAATTTTTGTTTCAGATTTATAAATATTATATTTAAATCCTCAAAATAAATACTGCAAAATCGATATTTTATTATCAATCAATAAATCGATTACCCTTAGAAAGCGATAACTTCGATTTAATTCTCCACAGATTATTTGTATTTTCATTATTCTCCTTCTTATATTTTCCCAATTTAATTTCTACTTGAAGGTATTACAAAACAGAAATGGAATTAATTCCTCACGCCTCATGCCTCGCATCTCATCAAATTCCTGATGTCCTGCGATGATCTGGCGCTTCGCAAAAGTTTCGAGACAGTGGAATGCCAATATAAGTTGCGAGACAGACGCACGGCAGGACGCCAGGCCGAAGGACATTTCGGTATGGGATGCGGGATGCTGAAATCAGCGCAGATCAATGCACGCACGCACACTCGCTAGCTAGGTGTGTGTGTGTATGTTTGGGTGTGTGCGCATAAAATTTATAAATTATTGAATCTATGAAAATATGAACATCACGTACACAACTCGCCGCCCTCTCGCTCGCTCGCTCGCTTGTGGCAACTATCCGAGACAGAGGCAGACGGAAGACAATCGCACAAAACGAACTTACAGTTATGCATAAAAACCCAAGGCATTGGGTTGTGCGTGTGTGCGAGTGTGCGAGTGAGTGTGCGTGTGCCGGAATATGCACAGAATTTCATTAAGCTGCCAGCGTTCGACGCCTTTATACCCTTCAAAGGGGGTATTGTGATCGGTTTAAGATGCCTACAAAAACTAGAAAATTATTAAACAAAAAACTAATAAATATTTTTAAAATATTTTTCTATAGTATAAGGTTAAAAATAATTTAAATCAAGTTGAAGTATGCTAAAATATTTATTTTCTGCATTAAAATGTTTTTTTTTTATTACGATTACAATAAAACTGCCCAAAAGTATGCTATGTGGGGTGTTCAAGGCTTAGCTGAAGTTATTTATATTTCTTATATTTTTAAATAAATTTTAATTCACATAATTTTCTGTAATGTTCTGGAATGCTTTATTATTTTTGTTTATTTTGTACATAAATTTACATTTAACAAGTCTTTTCTAGATTAGAGTAGGCCTTGATCCGACTTTATGTACACATATTTTATTCCTGGTTATAAATAAGTTTGCGCCATCAGTTGTGTTGTGTTTGCCAAAGTTTGTTCCAACTGCTTCGTGGCATTCGACGTGTTTGTCGATGGCTCAGACCGGGGAACCTGAAAACAAAACCCCCAAGACAACTTCTGCCCAGATCAAAAACTTTTCCAATAATATACTTTCGTGATCGTTCGCATTTATTTCTTGAATTAATAACTGCTGGACGATCAACGAAAGATCCTGATGCCAGGCTACACGTCGTATCCAGGACGGGTCCCATCGCCAGATGGTGTGTATCAGATGGCTGTGAATTAAATTATTTTTAAGTAAATGAAAATGTAAACAAATTTCAAGTACAACTCACCCAACATCTGTTCGAAGCTGAAGTATTAAAAATAAAATATTTAAAATTAATTATATACTATTTTATGGTTAATTTCTTACCTTTGTGGAAAACGGATCGAATAGGTCCTAAAACTGCAACGCAAGATTCGATGTGTGGAATTGCTAAAAATAATTTGTAAAAATATTTTAAAGTATATATAAAATAAGGAATTTTAACATACTAATTGTGACTGGATACTGCCGATTCGAGGGTGATCATTACCCAAAACTCTCTCTCCGAGCCCCCAACCGAATGCCATTTCCAAAGTATTAACCAATTCATAATGTTTCGTACATATGTACGTGTAAGCAAAGGCACTGGAAAACGAATGTGTAAGTGTTTTGTTCACAAATCCAATAGAACATGAAAATTCCTATGAGGTTATTTTGTTAAAAAAAATAATTAAACTCTGCTTAGTTTCTTACTCCTGCATCCTCCTTCATTGGAAAAGTGTGCGAAAAAGCAGAAAAGCTAACAAGCTAAAAATGTCTGAAACATGTAAATATCTAAGGAAAAGAAACAGGGCATTAAATATATTTTAAGATATTTACATAAATATTTATAATTTTATTTTCACTTACTGTTTTAAAACTATCAACCAGAAACACAAACAACAACCTAGTCAACTGCAACTGCCACTTATTATCAAAAACCAAACTATAAAAAAAATAAACTTAGTTAAATCTAAAAATATAAAAATCAATATTCTTACTTACCAAAAGTATGTATAATCCGTTGGCAATTTTTTTTATCCAACATGGAGAACGAATGTCAAGTGTTAAAAAGGAATGACACAACCAAAGCAAAAAAAATTTGTATCCATAGTACAAATTTTTTTTGATTCCTTTTTCATTGTAGAAATTGTTGTAGTTTGTAGAAATTTTTTTGTTCACATTTTTAGTTGCACATTTTTTTCACATTTTTTTTCACGCTTACACTTAAAATTTTGATACTTTTTGAATATTTAAGGCCGAAATAAAGTTAGTTGTGCTCCAGACGAGCTCTGGCTGCAAACTGATTGTGTGCCGGACTGAGCTTATATTCCAGCCAGTGACAGCATCGATTGTTCAATTCCAAGGCTAATGTGATCTGTTTTTTTGGGATTTTTGTAGAGTTTTTCAAATTTTATTTCAGCAGGCTATGGACTTGGTTCATGCCAGTTTCGTAACAAAGGGTTGCTCGATATTTTGATTCGAAATTATAGTTTTTCTTGAGGGATTATTTTAAAATTATATATTAATAATAATTTCGAGAATAATGGGATTTGATTTTTAAGAATTTTTCTAGATAATTAATTATTCAATTTATTGCAGAAATTAAAAAAAATAAGATATTGAGTTTTGAATGCAGAACAGATCTCCTTGAAGTAAAAACCAAACCAGACTTAAATCGGTTGAGTTTTAGCCAAGTTATGATCAAAAAACCATAGAGATTTTTCAGCCAAGAAGTGTGACCCATTTTTTCAAAAATATGCAAGGGGTTACATCGTCAAAATTATAAAAATAATCGACAAAAAATTAGATGTTGAGTTTTGAAAGCAGAAAATTTCTCCTTGAAAAATCATGAAGAAAAAACCAAACCAGACTTAAATCGGTTGAGTTTTAGCCAAGTTATGATTAAAAAACCATAGAGATTTTTCAGCCAAGAAGTGTGACCCATTTTTTCATCGTCAAAATTATAAAAAAAAATCGACAAAAAAATAGATATTGAGTTTTGAATGCAGAAAAGTTCTCCTTGAAAAATCATGAAGAAAAAACCAAACCAGACTTAAATCGGTTAAGTTTTAGCCAAGTTATGATTAAAAAACCATAGAGATTTTTCACCCAAGAAGTGTGACCCATTTTTTCAAAAATATGCAAGGGGTTACATCGTCAAAATTATAAAAAAATCGACAAAAAATTAGATGTTGAGTTTTGAATGCAGAAAAGTTCTCCTTGAAAAACCAAGAAGAAAAAACCAAACCAGACTTAAATCGGTTGAGTTTTAGCCAAGTTATGATTAAAAAACCATAGAGATTTTTCACCCAAGAAGTGTGACCCATTTTTTCAAAAATATGCAAGGGGTTACATCGTCAAAATTATAAAAAAAATCGACAAAAAATTAGATGTTGAGTTTTGAATGCAGAAAAGTTCTCCTTGAAAAACCAAGAAGAAAAAACCAAACCAGACTTAAATCGGTTAAGTTTTAGCCAAGTTATGATTAAAAAACCATAAAGATTTTTCACCCAAGAAGTGTCACCCATTTTCTCAAAAATATGCAAGGGGTTACATCGTCAAAATTATAAAAAAAATCGACAAAAAATTAGATTTTGAGTTTTGAATGCAGAAAAGTTCTTCTTGAAAAATCATGAAGAAAAAACCAAACCAGACTTAAATTGGTTGAGTTTTTGCCAAGTAATGATCAAAAAAACATAAAAAGTCTTAAATATATATGTAATCTTTTATGTTAACTAGATTTAAAAGGTTTTATATTCACAAGAGTCAGAGCAAAAAAAATATATAAAATAATATATATATATACACTAATATAAATAATATAAATAATAAATATATAAAATAATAAAATATAATGTATATAAAGTATTTATATATTTTGTAGAGTAATGCATATCAAGTTATATTTTTACAAATAAAGCACAATCATAGCTTTAATTATTAATTTGAATTATGTATACAAAAAATATATAAAATAAAATAACCTTAATATACATATATTGATACAATCATAGAGATTGTTTGGCTTATTTCGACAGCACACGTGGCATGTCCTTCACCCGATTATCCACTAATGCGAACTGCAAACGGATAACTACGAGTATGAATTATGCACATTTACTTGCGCTGCTCGTGAGCATCCGTTCCACTTTGAGATGCACAAGCTAACCAGGACCAGCTCCCGCTCCTGCTCCTGCTCCTGCTCCCTCCCCTCGCATCCTCCCCGCTGCCATGCTGTTCCGCTGTGCGTGTTTGCATTTTGTGCGTGGCGCTTCCTTTGCCTCGTCCTTTTGCACAGTGGCGGCCGCATTAATATAGCTTGGCAGCTTTGACTTTATTAGTAATGATTTTTTAAGATTTTTAAAATGTTCAATTGATAAATACAAGATTTTAAATATTTATTTATCAAATAATTTGTTTTTTTTTAAGTCTCAAATCAGAGTTGGACGAATATTAAATACTTAATTCAAAAGGATTTTTTAATGCGTTTATCATTTAAATCAAAAATTAAGGCATATTACTATTTAAATTATAAAAATGCTATAAAGTAATCAACATCTCGAAATTCCGATATATAAAAGGTATATAATCGATTTATCTTTATTTTAAAGTACAACATAATTATAAAAATAATAATAAATACATTTTTAAGACTCTTATCATGTATTTACCTAAATTTTCAACCCGGACTGTGTGTATTCGTAATCCATTTAATTCAACCAAGCGACCATGCCATTTGTGAGTGTGGTGAGGAGTATGTGTGTGTTGTGTGTGTGTGTGTGGTGTGTGCCTTCGGTATTATCAACTCATAAATATTTATTGAATTTTAAGAAATTTTCAAAAATGGCAACACACATACACTCAACACACTTCTCGCCAGCGAGCAGCCAGCGAAAGGAGCGCCAAGGAGCCGCAGGAGTGACTTGTTGTCCTGCCCGGCGTATCCGTCATCGATTTCGATTGCCTCGCTCCGCTTCGCCGGCTCCTTGGCGCTCGTCGTGTGTGTGTGTGCCAGGATGTGCCAGGATTTGCCCCCAATGTACCCTTTGCATTCTCTTATTTGGATTATAATTTTTTCCATTTCACATGTGAGTGCACTCCTCCTTGGTGGCGGTCATCACATCCTCCGCCAACTTGGTCACTTGTCAATTTCCATTTTCATTTCGTCAGCGAAAGAGACCGCCAGTGGAGGAGTCTGGGCAGGAGACGGAGGCAGAGGCAGATGGACCCACCAAGTCGGGTAATCTCAGCTGAAACAGAAACAGCTTCAAAGAGGGGAGGTGGGTGGTAGAGGGAGTTAGACAAGGTCATCGATTCGGGGGGTTTCTCCACTACCCATTTCCTTTTTTGGTTTCGGTTTTATTCAAATTGAATTTGCGTTTGAAATCGTCAATAATTGGCTTTGATTTGCAACTCTCACTTAAACATTTAATAAAATATTTTTTTGGGATTGTTAAAATGGAATTCTAAAATTATTGTAGACGTTTTAAATAATAATACAAATTTAGAGAATTTTCTTTCGAGTATTTTCCCTTTAATTATAATCTATACAACATAAAGACATTTATTTGGTACAAAACTTATAACCAACAAAATAAATACATAAGTAATATTGTATATATTTTAAAAAATATATCCTAATTAATTTAATATATTTTATCTTAATAAATGTACAAATAAATGCTCTTAAGAACAACGTTTCCCATTTCCAATATAGCTTTTATCAAGTCACAAATTCCAATCCAACTTGTTGCTTTCCAGGAAATGAAAGTCTCGTCCCAGAAGGACCAATTAATTGGATTTTTTTCTTAACTCAAAACCCCCCGTCTCCCCACCCCTTATTGGGATTCAAGTCCAGGATATGCAGGACATAATTCAGTTTCGATATTCTTTGACTTGATTTCCTTCAACTCAATCATTTCCATTTACCAGAGAGCCGAGGTCACAGGCAAATGCAATTTGAAAGCGGTGCATCTGGATGCTGTTCCTCTCACCGGTGACCGGACCGGACCGGACCGGACCGGTTACCCCCTAAAGCCCCCACCGAAATCGACAGAGAGTGTCCTGGTCAAGCGGAGCTTTTCCGATTTTAATCGCATTAAATAGTCACTTAAGCGCCAGCTATCCCGCAACCTCTCCGCCTCTCAAAAACCCCGCCACTACTCGCAAATGCAAAATTAACTTGTTGATGTGGCAACGGAAAGGGTTGTGGGGATGTGGAAAATCGCTGGGTGGGATTTCCCCCTGAACAGGGGATGCCTACACAGTGCCACCACGTTCAATGGCTGTTGGAAAATCGCTTCGTGTTCGAATCTTATTAGTGGTTTATAATTACAATTGTATACAGACCAATTACGTTACGAGATGAACTAAAGCGAAGAGAACGAGAGAGAGGGTGAGGGGTAGGAGGAGGGTGTGCGGGGCTTCAGGTGTGTGCGAGTGTGTATAGCTAATTAACCACCATCAGGACAGTCCGTTAAGTGCTGCTCGTGTGTGCGCACTGGGAAAATATGTGTGTGGAAATGATTTATTGGGGTATTTTTGAATACCGAAATGCATCGAAATTAGCATTAAAAATCGATGTTATCGATCACTAAACACATGAAAAATGTTCTTAATTTATATGTGAATTTATCGACTTTATAATTCAGATATATAGAACAGTATATCGACATAGGCATAAAAGCAGACCAAGAAAATGTATTGAAAAATATATCCTGGCCAATATAGTTTACAAACATTGTAACCTTCGATAAATACATTTTTAAAAATTTTTTTAAATTTCAGAAAATGAGGATGTTATCGAAAAGTATTAATATCAAGTATTTTAACAATTTTTATATTCCGATATATTGATTTCTTATACGATAATGCTATCATCAGTATAATATCGATGTACATATTTATCGAAAATTAAATCAATTTAAAAATATCGAGTTTTTAAATATCGAAAACTATTACATAAATATCTATATTATCGAAAAGTATATGAAAATGTGATTTAATTGGTTTCTTTTTCCTATTGCAAGGAAAAATATATATTAAGCAGTATATCGATTTTTTACTCTAGTAAAATATCGATTTATTTATCGACCCAATATCGATACATATATTTTTTTTCTGTGAACTGTTTAAATTCTAATAACAACCAAAAGGTGATAATTTTATGACTCTTTTTTCTCATCTTATTTTTTTTTCTCTTTGTGTATCGATAATGATGTTCATTTCGTAAGCAAATGTCATAACACACACACACAGACACACACACCGACACACCCCACTGCTCGCACTTATGTAAATAGCAGCTGGAATTTATGCATATGTATTTGTGGAGCTCCGAAGACAAAGACAACCCCCCAGCTTAACCCCCATTAACCCACTCTGGCCAAGATGAGCACCGCCAGTGTCCGAGTGTGCTTTGTAATTGAATCCACGTCTGAAATCTGTCTGTGGTCGATAATTTCGTTTGGGGCTCCATTTTGAATACAAATTTATCGCCAAGCAGCCCCGTGACACGTCCCAGGCAACCGCAACACGATATTCCGGATGCTGATGTTCGGTGCCACGCCTCCGAGTGCTCTTCTCGTAGTCCTCTTAGTCCTCTTAGTCCTCCGAGTCCTCCGATGGCTCCAAATTCCAGCTCCAGCTCCCATCCCCTCGATTATCCCCTTTTAAGGAGATTGAAATATTTGCCAGATTCCCCGTCAATTGCCGGCGCACTATCCTCCGACTGAGCACTACTAATTGGAATAGTTGGCAGTGGCAAATATGGAACTTAATGGATAATGTGCGCGAATGGGCCATTGAACTGGCTCTGGGGATGTGGAGAAGTACCTTAAACAACTTGAAAATGGGGTAAAGGGTACGGTAAAGGATCGGGATATATCTAATACAAGACTAGACTCATTCTAGGCTCAAAATATATATATTTAGTTAGAAAATATGAGTAAAATTGTAAGCTAAGTTTTCTTTTAAAATAAATTAAATTAGTTAGTTATTTTGTATTTTGTATATACTTAATTTACGTACTTACAGCTTGCAAGTAATTAGTTTTTTTACATTCCTTTGCTTTATAACCAATTTCTTTATTTAATACAAAAATATGTTTAATTAAAGACACACCAAAGAAGCAATTACTTAATTTAATATTATAATTAATTAAATTAAAATGCTGGATATAAAGTAAACTAAGTTAATTGGAATTATTTCATATTTTAAATGGAAATTTTAATTTAAAGGGAACATAAGTATATTATACCTACCTCAGTTATTAATAAATAATCTTAAGATTCGCATCTAGTAATGATAAAATAATATATAAACTAAAAGTTTCCTTTTAATTTATAAACGTTTAAAAATATTAGCATAAAAAATTTTTAAATATTTCAAGATCCAAAGATGTTCTATTACTTTATTAATATTATTTAATAATTGTTAATATTTTGTATTTAATAAATAAATTAAGAGAATCAGTTTCTTGTTTTTTTATATTAAAAACTATAATCTCAAATATCTCCATAAACTCCAAGAAATATCAACTCCTAATTTTTAAACCATAAAGTTAACCATACAAATTGTAATTTATTTTAGCTGCGCCTGCGCTTTTTTAATATTAAGAGAATAAAGTTAACGGGGAGAAAGAGAGAAACCCTTAAGAGAATTCAAGAAATTTGAAATTGATTGTCAACTAACATGAATGAGACGTTAATAAAGTGACGATGTGATTTATGGCGACTGTGACTCTTATATTCAGGGTTTGAGTTTTGGATAAACTCTTTTAATTGATATAAAAAATGTGTTAATTTATTGATTTGAATAGTTAATTATTTAGCATAATTTAGGTAAGCATTTAGAGTAACTGCTTATACTAAATATAAAATTATACAGATATTCAGAAGGGTAATAAATTAATTTAAGAAATGAAAATATATATATATTTTAGGCACTTTTAAAATTAATTTTAGTTTAATTTCAATTTACTTTCTAGCTTACTAAACTATTTTTATTTTTTTTGGCAAAAACCTTAACAGTTTATGGGAAAACTGTTATTGGCAAACTGTTATATTTAAGGGAAGGTCCTGTCTCTCTTACTTTGTGAGTTTAATGCTCTTATTTACGTTCTCTTACCTTCCCTCTCTTTCAACCTCTTTTGAGTATCCTTTCTCTCTTTATGTTAAGACAGCACTGTTATTGGAGAGTCCTGCAGAGTCCTGCGTTACATAACTGTTGTTGTTTTGTTCGAAACTTTGCTAACATCTCAAGAGAGTAGGAAGAAGAGAGAGAGAGCGCGCCCAAAGGATAACCAATTATTGCCAAGGAGTCGAGTTTTTGGATCCACTCGACAACAACAAGGAATTGTTTCCCCCAAAAGACAGCAACTTCACTTTGATTGAAACAACAACAAAGGAGCACGGATATAAAAATGTTAAAAAAAAATCGATTTACGCACATTCATACACACACACACACACTGGGACACACGCAGGGACACCCTCAATTAGCGCTGCGTTGTATGCTACGAAAATGAAGCCAAGCAGGATATCAGTCAGCTGAAAAACTTGTTGAATCTCCTGCCGAAATACGCTGCTGGCAAGCAAATTTCCCTGGGAAATTCAATATCTTTACTTAGGGGAAGGGGAGGATGGGTGGGATGTGTGTGTGTGTGTGTCGTCCGCCTGCCTGAGCGCCTAAAAAGCAGACATAATTAGTTTATGCCGAGATTTTTGCGTCTCTCAGGGCGCGACGACACTTGGCAACGCCATCCGGAAAAAGGAGCAGGCACACAAACACATATTGAAAAAGGAGCAGGAGCAGGAGCTGGATCCAGGAGCTAGGCCATCTCATTTGCTCTAGCTAAATGCATTAAAGTCCGTACAAGGTACCGGAGTGCAGTACACATGGCCCAGCCCAAGGACCTTTGACCCACTCGCATTTTGAGAACAGAAAGAATTAAAGTAGCTTAAAGTTGTTAAATTTTATGGGGTAGAAGTGGAGAAAGTTAAGGAAATAATTCTAAACAGAGGAGTAAATATAAGAAAATATATTTTAAAGTAATAAATATTAATTAAAAGCCTCAATAATTTATACAATGAAGTTAAAGAAATAAATTAAAATAAATTATTTGTGGTCTAAAAATGTTATCTTAAAAGTTCTAAAATTATATTGCGTCTCTAAAATGTGTCTATAATTATTTTAAATGTCAAAATATTATAATTTAAATGCTTAAAAGTAAAATATCCTTTTTTTTAACTTACTAACAATTAGAATTAAAATGTGATATATATTTTTAATAATGAACAACCAATTACGATTGGTTTTTTACATTTATCTTTAATTTACCATTTTATCATTTATTTATCTATTAATTAATTTACGTTTAAAGAGAAAATCTATATAAATTAATCCTTAAAACATGCCTAAATAATACCCAGTTTATTTAATATACTATTTAAATTTATTTCCATGGCTTAAAGACAAAAATTTAGGCTATATTAAAGAAAGAAGTTATAAAAATATAACCAAGTCTTTGATTTGCTTAATTTAATATTGTTTACATCTGGATAATGTTGTAATTCTTTAGTTAAGTATAAAATATGGCAATATGGCTAAATTGTATAATTTATTATTATCTATAAGTAATAACAACCTGTTGTAAATCATTTTAAAATGTTACCTTTTATATGTTATGGTATTTATTTTGTAATTGTTTATTTCTAATTTTTATTTGTTTTTTTAAGGAGGGAAGCCAGCAAACACTATTTTCCCTAATATTATATTATTTTATATTTTCCATTTATTTCCATTACTGTAGATACAAATTACAAAATCAAATATGTTAGTAAACTTAATAAACTTTTACTTATTAGTAAAAATACCAATATGGTTTATTTTAATGTATTTTTTATTGTTTATTATAAAGAAAGTTCCTGTTCTAATTCTCTTCGAGTTTATTTCTTTTAGGGATTTCTGATGTTGTTTATTTATTTATATTTACCGATTTTCGCCTATATAAAATGGCCAAAACTCTCTGTTGCTCCGCGCTAAGCCCCCATTTGGAACTTCTCCCCCTTTGCCCCCGCTTTCGCCGTCCTTTGTAACCCCCCACCCCCTTGAAGTCCTTGTCCTTTGTTTGTGTAGGTTGAAAAATCAAAATTTTACACTCGGCTGCACATTTCCAAAGGCTACCGAAAGTTATGACTAGAAGATGGTACGGGGGACAGGGACTACTTAGGCCATACATGCAGAAGTATCTAAACACGGAGAGAAAAAGGGTAGTTATTCCTAAACAAATTTTTGAAATAATGTATAAAATATAAGGGAACCTAAACAATTCTTGTAGAGATATTAAAAATAAAGAAAAACTCTTCCTGGATAAGTTATTTTTATTTTAAATCAATTTTCCTCCCTGAACAGTTTTTTGTATTCATTTTTCAACGAATTCTACAAGATATTTTTACTCAGTTTTATAATTTCTTTATTTTCTTTTTATCTAAATATATTAATAATATTTTATTAAATTTTTTCCTGGTGCATATCCTTGGTATTTGGTTATGTTTTTGTGTGTGTGCTTAAGTGCGTGTTTATGGCGCAATAAAACAGACCCTAACAGGCTCACATACAAAGCGCAGGGGGGCTGAATTTCGTAGGGGGGCGGGGTTTCTTTTTGGGTGGGGAGGGGTGTTGGCGAAAAGGGGGATGCTGGGGCATAGACATAAAGCAATCGCGCTGACTGCTGCTGCTGCTGTTGCATGTTGCCAGAGCCAAATGAAGCAGCCAAAACGAGACCCAAAAAATACACCAAAACTCCATGCCAAGAAAGACACTTGGAAAAAATGGGTTATATATTTAAATATATAGAAAATGGGGGGAAATTTCTATGTATTTTGAATTAGCTAAGCCCAAAGGTAAGCTTTTTTTATTTTATTTAAATATTAAATAATATACAACAGGAATTTGGTCATATTTTAGGTACTGAAGAAGTTAGATTCTAGTTTGTATTATTCTGTGTATGAAAAATATTTAAAATAACTGAAAAACAGTAGTATTTTCTACCAAAAACTAAAGGATATCCTGGGAAGATCAGGTCCTTTATAAAGAAAAATTCCCAAGACAGCAAAGTCTTCAAATTTCTAAAATTTCGAACTAAAATCTTTTCCCTGTGCATTGCAGCCAGACGAATTGCTGGCCAAAAAGAGCAAGAAGGGAGGCTCAGAGAGGAGGAGAATAAAGAGAAAGAGGTATAAGAAGAAAGAAAGAGATGGTTGGAGAAAGGGAGAAAGACCCAGAAAGACAGAGAGAGAGAGACAGTCAGCCAGCATCTTTCCGCTTGTCTGCGGCGCATTTATGACTTTCCCACTGGAGGCGCTCCTTGGCTTGCATAGCCTGCATTTAGGCGCACAGACATATGTCTTATCACAGACACACACAACTAGGCACAGGCACACCCAGGCACACCCACACCCTACACCCCTTGCCACACTCATATGGCTGGCTGCTGTCAAATGCCATACTAAACCGATAATCCAATCATAAGTTATAGTCAAATGAGTTTGCTCTTCAATAAATTTTCGCCTCTTTTTTTTTTAGTTTTTTTTTCTTTCTCTTTCTTGTGCTTTTTGATGTCTTCTTTGGAAAATGAGTTTGTTCTTAGCCCCCCCGCTTTGGCCTTAAAAAAAAGGCAGCAAGAGTGTCTAGAATCTGGCCAAAAATACTTTGTCTCGAGAGGAGCGTCATCCGAGACGTTGCCTTCGCACGAACAAGGCAGCCGAAACCAATTAGAGCCGAGACAGACTCTGGGAATCCCCGGAGGGGGAAAGGCGTTACAGGTGATAGACCTTAGAGGTCGCGCTGCAAGTGTTAAACATTGGAAAAGTTGCCAAAAAAAAAGGTCTAGGATTTTTGATTACTTTGATATTTACAAGTATTTACCCTAAATTGTTAAGAAAAGAAAACAAGAAAGAGCAAGTGGGTTATATATTTAAATACGTAAAAAATAGGGTTAAATTTCTATATATATTCATTTAATTAGCAAGATAACTCGGTATCAAATTAGGGTTTAAAAGTGAAGTCAAATAATTATTAATTTAAATTTAGAAAAATATTCTAAGCTAGTTTTGATTGGCTTTGAATTTGACATTTCTTTGAAGATTCTTTCCAACTTTTAGCTTAATTTGAACTTTAAAGTTTTCTTTAAACTAAGTAAAATATATATATAGATTAATAATAAAATAATAAATAATAAAAATATAATAAAATCCCTTCAACAAAAAGCAAATATAATAAAAAATATAATCTTCCAAAACTTAAAGCCAATCTTGGCCCAGGAATGCCTAGCAATGGCTTTTGTACCTGTGCTCCTGCTCCTGTCTCGCCTTTATGATGCCGCCATTCAAAAAGGACTAATAAGGACTCTGGTCAGACAAATATTCCGAAATGCAGAAACGTGCATATGCCGCGGATTTTTGCCTTTGTCATTGCCATTCACGACGTTGTCCTGGCCAGGAAGGCCTTCCTGGCCAGCTTCTTCCATTATTTTTTCTTGGCATTCAACGGCTGCTGCTGCTGCTGCTGCTGATGCTGATGCTGCTGATGCTGCTGCTGCTGCTACTGCTACGTCGTTGGCTTTTATGCGTATGTGTAACAACTATTAGAAAGGAGTAGCAAACAGAATGGCACGGAAGAAGGACCTGAACAGGACTCTGGAGCAACAGGAGAGGATGCCTTTGCCATGTGGAACAATCCCAACAACTGCCCACTTTGTTCCTTTCGTTAGTTGGCTTGGCCACATTTTTGGCCTCGCCCTCCAGCCAGATGCACAGAGGGAAATGTTTTTTATAAAATTTATATATAAAATAAATTATATATAAAATGTATATATAAATTTATATATAAATAATATAATATATATACACATAAATATAATATATATCCTACGATATAGTCTTTAATATTGTATACAAAATATTATATTGTAAGGTATTTATTTTTAAATCTTTTCTTTCCTTTAAAACTTCCCTTTTTAACACATATAAAAAATTTCCTTTGATTTTTCCACCGTGTTGAAAACGTTTATGATGTCCTGGAATTGTCCTTTTTCACAGCATGTGTGTGGAAGAGTGCCTGTGTGTGTATGAATGCGTGTCCTGTCCTTTTGTTACAACGATTTTTGCGCAATTTCTTTTGTGCTTTGTGCAGCCGCCGTCGACGCCTCCACTTTTCCACATCCCAAAAAGCCCACATCCACATCCACTGCCATTTTCCATTGCCGCTGTCATAACTGTCGCTCCACCAACACACAACAGCAGCAGCAGCAGCAACAGGAGCAACATTGCTGCTGAGCACATGCAATTAGTGCCAAATGTTTCCATATTTTTGCGAAGCGGGGTCATGGAAAAAGCCGGACGCTGGACAGCGGACGTCGGCCTCTATATGGGAGAAGGCGATGGAAACGGGAGCAGCAGCAGCAGCAGCAGCAATGCTGACCACAGAATTCAACAGCAGCAGAAGCAGCGGCAGCGGCAGCATTGGCCAAAGGAGCAGCCAGTGGACCAAACCATCGCCAGGACGACTGCGGGGCTGGTCTAAGGCGAGAGGAATGTGTGCAAAAATTGTGGAGGAGATGAAGGAGGAGGAGGAGGAGGAGGAAACTGGATGGTGGTGGCCCTGGCACTGTGAAGACCGGCAAAAAATGAGCAACATTTTGCCAGTTTCATTGTTGCCACTGCCAACTTCACATGCAGCCCGAAAAATAGGATGAGGCAGGGCAGCAAGAGGCAAGTGCAATTATGACGGAAAAATCACATGCCACATGGAATGCTCTACAAAAATTAAAGGGGAAGCTATGGGAAGTTATTGAGAAAATTCTTGGGAAAATATGGGTGATCCTGATCATATTTATTTATGTTTTTGTTCATATTATTTTCTAATTTATAAAACTGCTTTTTTCTACCCGCTTGTCCTGCAATTTCCAATCCGTAGCGAACGAGAGAGTTTCTTTTTTTAATAGCTACACTCTCAGAGAGCAAAGATACCGCCATATTTTTTTATTTCTAATTATTTTTTTATTCCTATTATTTTTTTTTTTTATTCTCTTCTTTTTTATCTGTCCTTCTCTGTCTCTCTTTTTCCCCCTCTCTCTCTTTGCCTCTCCCTTTGTCTCTCTCTATTTCTCTCTTTTTTCTCTCTTTTTCTGTTTCTCTCTCACTCTCTTTTCTCAGCTTTTCCTGCAATTTACAAGCCAGAGCGAACGAGAGAGTTTTCTTCTTTTTAGCTCTCTTCTGAGAGAGACCTTTACATTTTCTCTCTCTTGGAAAGGATTATAAACGTTAAGGTACATTTATAAGGGTTTTTGAAATATATTATTAATAAAAAATCCTTATAAAGTCGCACATGCCCCTTTTTTCGCTGTCAGGGTATATGGGGAAAGTCAAAATATTCAATGCCTGGCCGGCCGTGTCCGGCCACAGAGGATGGTGTGACGGCGGAAGGAGGACTCCTTGCCCAAAGAGAGCGGCAGCGGCGAATCGAAGTGCCCGGCTGCCTGTGTAAACGGCCGTAACATTTTGCCACACATCCACCTACTCCGTACTCCTCCTATATCCTACATACTCCTCCTATATCCTTCATCCTCCTCCTACATCCTCCATCCTCATCCATCCTCCTTACTTCCCTTCTTGTACTTCTTTTGTAGCGACGACCAGACCCAAGTCCGCCTCCCAAGCCCCATCAAAAATGCGCGTGTGTGTGTATGGTTAATTATACATTTCGCATGTGTATGAGAGTGAGAGAGAGTGTGCGTGTGTGTGTGTATTGTTGTGCACATATCCGATTTCCATCCGCCACGCCCACCAGCAACAGCAGCAGCCCCCAATTGCCCAACCCCTTTTCCCCCGGCGCCTGACCTTTGTTAACAATATGCGTTCGAACATTTTTTGGACTCCCTTCGCGCGTCCCATTGTCATCTGCATACAGTACACACACCCACAGTTATGGCCAAAATAATAGGGCTGGAAATATTTTAAGTTATAGTATAAATAATACATTTTATAGTAATAAAATAAGGGATTTAAATTATGAAAATTAGCAAGTATACAGGCTTGAAGAGAAGATAACCAAGATTTTTCGATTTTTGTTTAAAAATAATCCATAAATGTAGTATGCCACTAAGTTGATAACTTAGAAAAATTAATTATAAATATTTGAAGTTTTTAAATTATTAAATTAAATTAAATTATTAAATATTAAATATAACAGGCTGGATTTTACGACACGTTTTTTTTAGATTTTTTAAATCTTTCTGAAAAATTTTCTTCTTAATTGTTGTTAAAAAAACATCTAAATTTATAATGCCATAAAGTTTGTATTTGAGATATAATTATTTGGAGCTCCAAAACTATTTTTAAATATTTTGTAAAGCTTGTTGTATTATTTATCTTAATTTTATTTTATATTATATTATGTTTTTAAGTATTATTATTTTAACTTTAACTGTATTTGCGTTTGGTTGACTCTCAATAATTTTTGCAGCTATTTTTAGGCAGCCGGAAGTGCGCGTTACGCTCGGTCCTTCCTATAAAATGCAAAGGGATCGGGGGATCGGGGGAACGGGGAATGGGGAAAGCGGGGAATATGGCAAGATAACCGAGATGTGAACAATCATGTGTCAAATTGTTAAAGGTTTTTCCAAGCGCCTCGCATTGTCCTGCACATGGTCTATATATTTTTTATGACCACACAGCTTAATGACGACTTTTCCGAGGTCCTTTTTATGCCAGTCGCCGAGCATAAAAAATATGTATATATGTATATAAAAATATATTTGACATGGAGTCCGACTTAAGCTCCGACAAAAAATAGCGACTGCCAAATTAAAGTATTAAAGAAGTCGAGAGTTTAAAAAAACACCAAAGATCTTAATTATATATTCATTTTTAAAACTGAAGAAATGTTTAATATTTAAGTAATTTAAATGGTGAGATGTACATTTTTAAAAATATAAATTAAAATAACATGAAAATAAATCGAAATCTAACTTAATAAATAACCAACAAATAAATAAACTATTTAATAAATTTATAAAAAAATATAATTTTAATTAATATTAAAAAATAAATTATATTCAAACACTTACAACAATTTTAAAGATTATTTTTAATAAAAAATCTTAACTTATAGTTTTTTACTTTAATTGACCTCTTAAATTATCTATAAAATGTATTATTTTCGGCTCATTGTTAATGGCGTGGCTCATCTTATTATTATATTTTCTTTTTACTTTCATAAAAATGCTAAAAAAGGGCTCTTTTGAATTTAAGGAAAGTTTCTTGATTTTTCTGGGTTTTTAATGTATTTTAATGTATTTTTTATAAAATATATTTGACCTTAAAGATATATATAAATTAAGCCAAAATAATCTATAATAAAATGATAATAATAAATATTTTAATACTTTTTATAAATTAAATCTTCAGTCATAATTAAATTTAATTTATTTAATGTCTTATTAATCTTTTAAAAAATCATAAAAAACATATACAAAAATTATATACTTATATTTTTAGATTTCCTAGTTTCACCCAATTATCTTTGAGCTGTAACCATATTTTTTTGTTATTTATCAAATCCACCCTATAATTTATGAGCTCAACTCGTCAGGCCAAAAAATGCCACCACAAAAAGAGCTTGGAATCAATTCACTCACATATCTCGGAGCTGGCACAGGCTGCGTTCTTCCAAGTTTATTATTGTCCTTTGTTTCTGGGAACTGGGAACTGAAAACTGGAAACTGGGATCTAGGATCTGGGTTCTGGGATCGCAAGTCATTATTTATGATGCCCGGCATTCCATCAATTTGTTTGTTTTGTCACGCTCTTGTGTGTTGGCTTATTAGGCGGCCATTGCATCACCGTTCCCAGTCCCAGTTTCTGGTCCCACTCCCATGGCCCCGCTGCCATGTCATACACCATGCACCATGGCTATCCCTTAGCCAATCCCATTTTCATACTCATCCTTGGGTCCTGCATTCCGCCCTCGTTGCAGCGATTTTCAACGTTTAGTCTGTTGCATCATTTATCATGTGAAATGCGCCAGACACAACAGCATCATCCAGAGCGGGGCAGGGAGAGGAAGCGTCCTGGAAGGAGGACAGGAGCAACAGGAGCAGGAGCTCCAGAGTGGGGAGTCCTGCAGGAGCAGCAGCAGCTCTCTCGGAACGGCGCCAGCTGCACTTGCTGCGCTGCTACGTTGCTGCGTTGCTGCGTTGCTGCATTCGTGGTCAAAAGCAGATCCTGGCCCACACGGACGCCCCCCACCCCGCCCAGTCAAAGCCATAAAAACAAGTGCAAATCCAATTTGAAAACAAGAAAGAACTTTATGCTTCAATATAAGGACTTGCGAATACTGTCGCCGAGTGTCCTTTATTAAAAACAATTGGCTGATCAAGGAATGCCATAAATAATACTAAATATAAGCTAGACTAAAAGGGATTTAAAAGGATATGAAATAAAATTTATATTCTTAGATATATAAAAGATGTTATAATTTATTTCAAGGATTTAAACTCTAAGCTGGTTTTTATTTATATTTAAAAAAAGATGAGCGCTATGTTCTTATGAAATATTTTTGTATATTATTCCCTTTCATAAATACGAGCTCTTAACTATATAAAATAATTATAAAACATGCTTATTAATAAATTAAATACAAAGATTAAATTATTATTATTATTTTTAAAATAAATTTCTTTAGAATTAATTCATTTATATCTTGTCAAATTTATTTCTGTAGAATTTATATCCTAAGAATTAATTTTTCAAGAACTTAAATCTTTAGAATTTATTTCTTTATTTATTTAAAAGATTTTTTTTTTCGAATTTATTTCTTTAAAAAATATTTCCTAAGAATTCCTTTCTCCAGAATTTTCTTCTCTAGAATCTTAAATTCTTAGAATTTATTTTGAATTATTTAAAAGTTATTAATTTTAAATTTATTTCTTTTGAATTAACTTACTAAAAATTAATTTCTCAGGGACTTTTTTATTTAGTAATTAATTATTTCTCTAGAATTTAATTTGTAAGAATAAATTTCTAAAAAAGAGATTTTTTTCTTTATTATCTAAATATTAACTTCTGCAGAATTAATTTCCCTTTTCTCTTTTCCTTAAATTTAATTTCTATATTTAATTGGCATTTTTTTTACTTTAGACCTTTAAGCCTAACTTCTTGAAAATAAATTACTTTAGAAATTATTTCTCTACAATTTAATTTCTTGTACATTTTATACCATTTATTGTTACCTTCTCTCTCTCAAATACAATATACCCCTCGACTAGTAACCATTGTAATCCATGGAGGAGAGTCCGGAGTGTAGACTGGCAAACGGTATTTGGTAATTAATAGGCCGTATAATGATAAACGATACGAGTGTGTGTGTGTATACTCCCATATCTGCCCCTGACTCCTGTTCGCTCTCATGATTTAAATATGGCGCATGAAATTCAATAAACAAATAAATTAATTGAGCCCATTTCGGGGGGGTGAGGAAGGGTGGTAAGGGAGGTTGGTTTTTGTCCACCAAATAGAAAGAAATATGAAGTGATAGAAATGCCTTTGCGCCCGCACTACCCAATGAACCTTCCAACTAGGGTTGCAAGCGAAAAATATCGTTATTATTTATAGTTACTAAAATATTAATATTATGTAGTAAACATAAAAATTAAAATAAATTTTGAAAGTATTTATTTACCGAAAATATAGATAAATAATATATTATATTATCGTTTTTAATTACGAAATATATAAATAACATAAATAAATATTGCAATAGCATGATTTTTGCTAGATTTTTATGATAAATAATAAAATATATTAATTTATGTATCGAAAAGTATCGTTTTTTATTTAAAAAAAATCGATAACACAAATATATTTATTTATGGTGTTATTTTTGCTATATTTTTTCAATATTTTAATGATTTATTGGTAAAATTGATCGTTTTAAACTTTAAAATAGAAAGATACCCACAAAATATATCAGAATACTGGGATTTCTTTAAGGTTTAATTGGTAAATAATGTTGCAAATATCGAATTATTATCGATTTTTAAGTATCTAATCGATAATGTAGAAAATTACCGTTTCAAATTTTAAAAATATATTGAAAACTAAAATAAATTTCCTAATACATAACATAAATATCTTATATTTATCTAGAAAATAATGCCGTACATATAGAATTTATATCGTTTTACACAGCTAATATATCGATACAACATTTCTGCCATCCCTGACCACCATGACAGACCTCGTCCGAGGGAACCTTCCCCTTTTAGTGGGCCACCCGCATGCACTGAACTAAGCAAATTTAATTGAACTGGCCGCAAATGCAGTGACCGCAGGAGGCTGGAAGGGATATCCCCTGATAGTATGATATCCTGGCAGAGGATTAGGCGGCCAATCGTTGCAGGGGGATGGAGGCGGGGGTGGTGCGAATGCGAATGCGAAGTGCGTGCATTTGAATTGAAAGGGAGGCGCTTTTTATGGCACTGATACATGGATATTTTCAACTGCAGCTGTTGCAAAAAATATTTATTTGTATTCCGGTACGTGCCATGTGTGCAACTCAGCTCACAAATGCATTGCAAACTACAGATACAGATGCATAGATACAGGATACACAGCTACACAGCTACAGCATCGGCCACAAAGGGTAAGAGATAAATAAATCATTAGAAAATAAATAAAGCAGGCAAATGAAATGAATTGAAAGGAGCCTCCGGTCCTTTGATCTTTATGGCCGGAGTCAATACGTTCGTCTTGCATCAGATAATTATTTTCCCATTTGCATTAATGCAGAAATGCGTTCTCCTTGGCTAAAATGTGATCGCTATCGAGGTTTAATCGATGTTTGCCATTTGCTAAATTAAACCAGTTATCGATGGATGAAGTCAGCAAACTAATTGCATATAAAAATAAATAAAAGGAGATCTTTTAATTGATAAAACTAGTATAAATAAGTAATACAAATTTTATATCATACTCGAAGTTAAATTAATCTTTTAAATATATATTTATTTTTATGTTTATTCCATTTTATTTAGTAAGAAAATTCCTAGAAAAATTCTAATTAATTTGAGAGTTATTTTATTGCTTAGTAATTTTCATTTCCTCTTTATTATTTTGTTGACTGAGCCGCATCTTGTGTAGTTTGTAATGCATTATTAAATTCCTCAATTACTCCTCAACTTTTCGGTCTGATTAACCCGCACAGCTGCGTGTAATAGCTCAACCCTCGGCGTCCCTTCGGATTTCCTTAGTCATCACAACTCTCAGAGTTTTACGATGCATTCCCCCCCATTCATCCCCCTTCTCCTGCATCATTGTTGACTGCCTCGTAAAGGCAATTTTAATTGGAAATATGATTAAATATAAACGAAAAATAATGTCAACTTTTCAGCTTGCTTAATAGTTGCCCATATAAACAATCATGCTCACACACACACAGAGGGAGGGAGAGGGAGGAGTCATGGGGCCAACACTCATGCGGTCTAAGCCAATTTTTATGAGCTCCGAAAACCGAAAGCAAAACCAAAGCGAAAGCCAAAACCAAAGCCAATTCCGATCCCCGAAAGGCCAAGAAGGCGATTCAATGTGCACACCAAATGTTGCTACAAGCAGGCACTGTAAAAAAAAAATGAGTTGTTTTCTAAGGGAAATATTTAAAAAAAAAAGAGTCTTGGAAATAATCGATTTTTATGAGTATTTTCTTAAAGAAGAACTTCTTAATTTAATACATAAATAAAAAAATATCCCAGAATACTTGTTCATAAATAAATATTATACCAAAAATATTGAAAACTTTGAAAAAATGTATTGAATAATATAGCACTTCTAATTATTTTATAAATATTATCGATACGCTTGTGAAATATGTTAGTTAATTAATTAATTTATTAATTATTGTTAATTAATTAATTTTTTTTTGTTAATTATTGTTAATTAATTAATTATTTTATAAATATTATCGATACGCTTGTTAAATATGTTAATTAATTAATTATATTCGTAGCGTAAAAATATCTTATTCTAAAATTTGACATTAATTATTTATACACTATTCATATTTTCAGATTATCTATCATTCCTCTTAAGTATTAATTATATATTCATATTTTTAGGAGAAATATTAATTTATTACGATAATAAAATAAAAATTGCTGTTAAAATTCCAAACAAAATGTCATAATATATAATATATATAAGATATTTAACATTAAGATATTATATTTATAAAACTAAAACATTTGTATTTCTTTAAAAAATATATTAAAATGTAATACAGATTTACAAACATTTGTAAACTATTTTTTATATTTACTCTATTATTTTCTAATATATATTAACTAGTTTAAGCTATTCTAGCTTATCGCACAATCTTTTATTTCAAGTGCACGGGGAGAAGGGTGCTTGGTGGCACTATAAGGATTTTATGGGGTTTATGCTCTGGCCGCACATAAAGCCCTGTGTTGCTGCTGCTGCTGCTGCTGCCCCCTCTGTGCGAGTGCGGGCCCTAATGTATGCTTTTAATTAATAAGTGTGCGTCTGTTTATTGTTGCATCCCTCCCATATACTATATACATACGGACATACGGACATACCTACACATTGACGGCTATATCCACACACTTTTTCGCCGTCTGGTTCAGTTTTAGAGCAAACATGGCCATGGCTATATGCCATGATGCCACGATGCCATGATGCCATGATGCCATGAGCCATAAATGTGCGATGCCCGCGTCTGTCAATAAGCCCATCAAGTGCTTTCTGTAAATTAATTTCATGCTCATCACGGATGTTGTTATTGGCTTTTAATGCGTCGTCCTTGCTGTTGCTCCTTGTCGCTCTCCCTGCACGCCCCATCCTTGCCATTCACTCGCTTGCTCTTTTCGCGCCATATGGGTCCCCATAATGACGTCATCAAGGGGGCAGAGGGGCGGGTCGGGGAGAGCTAGAAAATTATGGATTTACAACTGGCTTATGGAGTGGCGAGCGAGAGTTATAACTTCTAGATCAGCACCCCTAAATCGTACTCAAACTTTATGTGCTTAAGCGGCAAGTCATCAATTAAGGGGTTAAGGGAGTTATAATTATTTTGGAAATTATTATTGTTCATTAAGGAACTTTATATATTTTATATAGAATTTATAAAACTTCCTTTAATTGGGGTATTGTAAGAAAACCTTGAAGCTACAAGAACTTAATATTACATGAAATAAATATAACATAAATATAAATAAATATTAAAGGATATTAAAATATGTATTTAGGGTAAGTTGTATCTAAATGGATTAAATACTAATTCTTTTGGTAATAAACTTTGCTTGAAATAATAATAAATATATTTAAAAAAGGTTTAAAATGTATACAAAATATATAATTCATTCTGTAATATTATAAAAATCATTTTGTAACATGTAAAATATAATATTTAAATATTTCTACCAAGTTCAACCTTTATTTTAGTACGTTTTAAAATTCTTTTATAGTCAAAGTATAACTTTTTATTAAGCTTAAAAGATCAACATAATTTTTTAGCTTTAACCTTAAGTTTATAATATTTTAATTTAAATATAATTAATATTTTAATTAATATTTTAGCTTAAATATAAATTAATATCGAGCTTACCAAATCTGAAACTGATTTTGCAAGGGCTCTCGATTCCGATTTAATTTATTCCTACACCCTGCTGTTTTCCATAGCCAGAGGGGTTAAGGGGGGGGCTGCAGCAGGCTCAACTCGTTGCCACCGCGCTGTCTGATAATGATGATGATGCATCATTAGGTTGACTAATTTTAATTACGCCGTCGCCTAAATTGCTGCTATCATTTTTAATAATATGCCGTGTCTGTGTGGCGTTCTCTCTCTCTCTCTCACACTCTTTTTCTATAGCTATCTATATCTCCATCTATCTGTCTCTTTCTAACTCTATCTCCCACTATTTCTTTCCTTGTCTAGCCATCAGAACCTCTCTTTTTGCCGCCTTGTCTGTCTTTTGAGTCTGTCCTTAGTTGGTGTTAACTTTTGCAGGCGGCAGCTGTTGCGAGCCTCGTCCTTCTGCCTCACCACTTTAATACCCTTTTCAGGGGGTCCTTTAAATTTGAAAGGATATAGTAAATATTATAATATATTATATAAAAATGTGTGCATTAAAATAGGTTTTTTGATTCGATTCTTAAAATAACTAAATCATAAAAATGAACATAAAATTAGCAGAAAAATCTCATAACCCAAATTTTATTAAATTCCTCTTAGTTTTAATATTTAAAAATCCTGTTAAGCCTATTAAAAACTCTATTCCCTAAGCATTATCCTCAATTTAACACCCTTCAAGGGTATTCCAAGCCTCGCTTGTTAAAGCCCTCGTTTCCTCGCCTACAAAAAGGACTTTTGGCCCGTCTTGATGCTAGCAAGGCTTCCTCCTCCTCCGCGTCATAGTCTGGCCTTTCCAGGTTGCCAGGCGGGACTGAGGGTGGTGGGTGGTGTTGCACAAAGCCAACAAATTATGCACTTACACACACACACACACACACACACACTGCGTCGCTATTTGAGTTATGTACAAGTATGTGCAAAAAGGAGCAGGCACAGCAAGGAGGTGGGTATCCCCCGCAACCCTTGAAGTGTACGATTTTCTTTTTTTTTATACTTTTTTTTGTGTTCGTCCTTCGTCCTTCGAGGACCGACCTGCGAGACTCGCAGAGAGTCTGTGCCTCGGCCCGACTGACATCTCCTTACTCCATTTGGGCGCCCTGTCGTGTTAATTTAGCGCGAAATATTTGACAAGATGACGCGATGCCACAGCTTCTGCGCCCATTTGCAGTGCCCCCTTTGAACAGAGAGAGAAAAAGGGTGGTTAATTTAACTAAAATTAAGAGAGAAATATATGTCCTTGAAGCCCTGTTAATATATATCAAGAGATTTATTTAAAAGACACATTAGGATATAGAAAAGGGCAAACGTTTTGATAAACTTCTTCCATAATTTCCTTTTACTATTACTTTTCTTCAGTGTACAGCAGAACCTCCACCGGTTAACGATCGAACTTGGGTTTTCCATGCGGCTCAGTCCTGGGGGAAGGCAGAGACTGGCACGGGGACAGGACCTGCTGAGTGAGTGCAGCAGCAGACACTCATATCGATTTATAAGATGCCGCCACACACTCCACACAATCGATATGGTAGTAGTGACTCCTTCGCTGTCGTGTCCTGACATTCTGATGTCCTGGCGCCATCCGGTCCCAAAGACCGCTCACTCTTCCCGGGCGCCGTGATTGAGCTGCTGCTGCGCGGTCGCTTTAAGTGATTTGCTCTCCAGCTAATTCGCAGACAATTCAACCTAAAAGCCGCAAGTGACTTCTGACAGGTTGAATGGGGACACCAACTTTAGCTCCAACTCCTGCCGCAACTCCTGTTACAACTCCCACTCCAATTTTAGGTTCAAAGTCGCTTCCGGCGTAGCCCAACTGAAGTCCTTGCCGCAGGCCATTATAAGGGAGAGTTGTGTACAGATTTTAAGACTCTTAAAATAATTGCTAGCTTAATTTTTATTTCTTTTTTCTTAAAAAACTAAAGGTTTCATATATTTTAGCTAATTGATATATATTTTTGTATAAGAAAAGTAATAAGAAATATTTATGATATATTTTTGTGATTTAAAAACATTCTTTAAGCGGTTAACTAGGTTTTCACATATTTAAGTTTAAACTGTTGTTTTGTATATCCTTAAAAATAAATGTATTTAATCCTAAGCTGGCTTCGAAAAAATTAAAAATTATGTATTACTTAATAATTAATATATATAAATTTATTAAAACATTATGTTTGTGATTTAAGAATATCCTTTCTTATAGCTTTAATTATTTTCTTCTGAACTTTTGCTTGTTTTATCCTTAAAATGAAGTGTATATTCTTTAAACTGACTCTAAAACCAATTAAAGTTTATATATATATTATTATTTATATAAAAAAATATTTTTCAAATTTAAGAACTTCCTTCATAAGGTTTCCTAGGATTTAATTATTTTCTTATTAACTGTTGGATTTTTATCTTTAAAAAATATATATACCTTTAAATTAATATAAATTAATATTATCTTTTTCCTTAAAATATATATATCTTATTACTGACTTAAAAAAAAAATTATTTATATAATAAATCAACATAAAGAAATATAATAACAATTTTGGTTTTGTTATTTTATAACTCATTTTCTTAGATTTTAGGCTTTCATTATTTTCTTCTAAATTGTTTCTTTTTATATGCTTATAAATATATTTCCCCTTAGCTGGCTTCTAAAAATAGTTCACTTAAATATTTATATTTATAATAAATCCCTATTAAGTAACTTTAAAATTATTATCCTATTTTTTCCGCCCAAATCAGTGCCTAAACGGCGCTATCATCATCAGCGGTTCGGCGGTTATTATTACTATTTTCATTATGGGGATCAGGGGCGGGTTAAGGGGGCAAAGAGGGGAGGAGCAAGGAGCAGTCAGGAGCAGCAAGTGGCAGCCAGTGGGAACAAGTGGGGAGCCACCAACAGACAGAGTCATTTATAAAATTTCCACCAGAACGTGTTAAATGGCGTCAATATTAAAAGTTCAAATATGACGCTGACGATGACGATGACGACGAGGACGAGGACGACAAGGAAGCCTGGGAAAATGATGGAGCGGGGTAAGGGAAAATGGGGCATGGAAAAGGGGGGGCAGGGAAAATAGGGCTGGGAAAATGGGGCTGGGAAAATGGCAAAAAAGAGGGAAGGGAAAGATGATGGAGGAGCCGGTATGAGGTGGCAGACATAGACGGCAAACGAATCAACAAACGTTGGAGCTATTATCGTTGTCGCAACATCACACCGATACAGATACAGACACAGATACAGATACAAATTCAGCGGGGCATACAGATGCACTTGGCAAAAACACAGACAAAGGGGCGTATGGGTGATATTTATAAAGGGGAACGGTTTTTTTTTGTGTTTATTTAAAGCGAAGGATATTTAAGAGCATATTTATCTCTTAAATTTATTTCTTTCTTAAAATAATATATATATTTTATTTTTAACTGTTTTAATTTAAATACATATTTTANGAGGAGCCGGTATGAGGTGGCAGACATAGACGGCAAACGAATCAACAAACGTTGGAGCTATTATCGTTGTCGCAACATCACACCGATACAGATACAGACACAGATACAGATACAAATTCAGCGGGGCATACAGATGCACTTGGCAAAAACACAGACAAAGGGGCGTATGGGTGATATTTATAAAGGGGAACGGTTTTTTTTGTGTTTATTTAAAGCGAAGGATATTTAAGAGCATATTTATCTCTTAAATTTATTTCTTTCTTAAAATAATATATATATTTTATTTTTAACTGTTTTAATTTAAATACATATTTTAAGTTTACTTAAATTTGGTTAAGAGAAAACTCTCTTAGATAAAATGAGTTCCATTTATTTTATTTTTCATAATTGAAATACATTTGTATATAGTTTATTTCAATAATTATTTGTACATAAAGCGGGGCATACAGATGCACTTGGCAAAAACACAGACAAAGGGGCGTATGGGTGATATTTATAAAGGGGAACGGTTTTTTTTGTGTTTATTTAAAGCGAAGGATATTTAAGAGCATATTTATCTCTTAAATTTATTTCTTTCTTAAAATAATATATATATTTTATTTTTAACTGTTTTAATTTAAATACATATTTTAAGTTTACTTAAATTTGGTTAAGAGAAAACTCTCTTAGATAAAATGAGTTCCATTTATTTTATTTTTCATAATTGAAATACATTTGTATATAGTTTATTTCAATAATTATTTGTACATAAAGCGGGGCATACAGATGCACTTGGCAAAAACACAGACAAAGGGGCGTATGGGTGATATTTATAAAGGGGAACGGTTTTTTTTGTGTTTATTTAAAGCGAAGGATATTTAAGAGCATATTTATCTCTTAAATTTATTTCTTTCTTAAAATAATATATATATTTTATTTTTAACTGTTTTAATTTAAATACATATTTTAAGTTTACTTAAATTTGGTTAAGAGAAAACTCTCTTAGATAAAATGAGTTCCATTTATTTTATTTTTCATAATTGAAATACATTTGTATATAGTTTATTTCAATAATTATTTGTACATAAAGCTTAAAACTTATTTTAAAATATCTGTTGGGAATTTTTAACAACAAATTTCCGCTTTGTTATGGAGGAAACTTGAAACTAATAATAATTTGGAAATAAAAATATTTTTTAAAATAATCTATACAGTTTCTTAGCGTGAGTTAATATAAAAAATATAAAGAAAATATATATTAAGCTATAAAATTATAAAATAGAGCCTACAAAATATATAGATAATATATTTAAAATATTAGCAATGATATTTTATTAGCTCTTCTATTTAAGTTTATGTTTTAGAGACCCCTTTAAAAATCCCTCCATCAAGCAATAGATCATTTCTCAGTGGAGAAATAAATCTAAAAAATAGATTAAACCCCCTCAAAAAGAAACCCTTTGCCTGCGCCCCTGCCCTCACATATGGCCCTTGTTGCTATTGCTTTTGCCGCTGCTGCTCATCATCATCTTTTGGCGTTAGCAAGTGCTTGGCGGCAACTTCTAATGGCGGCATTATGCGACTCCCCCTCTCGCACACCCCTGCTTATATATATGTGTGTGTGTGTGTGTAAGCGCCCTGCGCAAAATGAAAATGAAACTGTTGCAAAATCCCATAAAACGGCCAAAAAGCTTTTGTAAATGACGCCAACAGCTGTCGATGGCAAAGCAGACAACGTCGCCGTCCGCCCAATTTGCCAAAGCACCCACTCCGCCCCTTCCCCTGGCAACGCCTCCATTCCCCGTGAAATCCCCCGCTTTTCTTGCAACACCACTGACATCTCTCTGTGTGTGTACACTGTTCGAAAATAATAATAAAAAACATTAATAAATATAAGGCAAGAAATTTCTGGTGAAGACAATTCTTGTTAGAATTTTGCACAAAAGTATGCTATGATTTGTTGTGTACGTAAAAGCAGTTTTATAATTTTTGCTAAACACTTTTGTAGTTTTTTACATATTTCATAGATTTCTTTTAATGATTTTACTTAAATTTTAAAACCTAATTAATTTTAGTTTGTTGTGCAAAAAAAACCTTTGAAATGAGTTCAAAAATATGCTCTGATTCATTCTGTTTATAAAATCAGGGGTATAATTTTGTATTGCCTACTTATGAGCACTAATTTAAATGGATTTTCCTCTTTGAAGAGATTTTATAATAAAAAATTATTAAAGAGGTAAAAATAAATACAATAAAATAAATAAATAAAATTCCATTTCATTTTCTTAAGTTCCTGGAATATTAATAGATAATTATATATTATAGTCTATAATTTCTATACCAAATTAATATATATTTTCTCTCACTGTATGTGTGTTAGAAGGGGAATCCGCGCTGCATGAGCCGGGGAAAACGTGAAGGTTTTGGCGCGTTTTAATAAAGCGACAATGACATTTTATGAATTTTCCACTTTGTTCTGGGCCCACGCCCACAATCGCTCTCGCTCTCCTCCCAACTCTCTCCCTCCTACTACCCCTATCCCCTTTCCAGTTCCCCCTTTGTGCTGTTTTCATTATTTGTTTGTTTGCCGAGAACCACATCCCGCAGTTGACTGGCGGCCAAGGAGGGCTCCAGGACACCACGACTCCGGGGCCAAAACTCCAAATGAATTGACATTGTCTATGTGTCTGAGGGTGTTCCTGTTTCTGTGTGTGTCCTTGCTGTGTGTGAGTCCTGCACAAAGGCGTGTCTCCGTGTGCCTTTTGATATCGGATTTCATTTATAATTAGCTGCAAAGTTAACGGTTGCCAGCCATACCTTGACTTGTGGTTGGTGTGGCGCCCCGGTCAAGTAATTTGCTTGTCAGTGGGTTCCTCCGGCCTGCTTGGCCTTCTCTGGACTCCAGGAGGGGGGCCCTGCTCCACGGGGGTTGATTGGTTGGTTGTTTGGTGACCCCCTCTGAGTGCTCACATGACAATGGCGGAGTTTGGGCGGTGTTGGGAGATTTAATTTGGCGGCGCACTTGCCTTTAAGATTATCGAAAGTCGTATTTGTTTATCGCTATATGTTATCGGGGTTTTTTGAGTGCATCTTGGAGGCGATTTATTATCGAAAATATTGCGAAAGTAGTATTAGTATATTTGCTTTTTTTACCTCGTTTGGTGTGAAACCATTTTCTTAAAATTAAAAATTAGCCTAATTAATTTGTTAATCGTTACATGCTTTCAAATTTATCGAGTTCATCAAAACTCCGATTAATTATCGACAAACGAATAATGGGTCTTAAGATATTGGTGTATTTTGACCTAATTATCTGTTTAACTGGTAAATTTTATACATTTTAAAGAGTGGGATTAAATTGTTAATCTCCACATGCTATTAAAATTATAAAATGCATTATTGCGGCGATTATTTATCGAAAATCACATAAACTACTATTAAGCTATCATTCTTTATTGACATAATTTATTATTAAAATAAATTTAAACCTTAAATTTCAGGATTTTATATAAAGATCTAAATAAGTTAATAATATTTTAATTATTGAATAATAATCAAGACTTGTAAAAATTTTTTAAAGTTATTGTACTTGAAATCTTTAGCTAAGAGACATGGATTTAATAAAGAAAAGTCAAACATAATTATTTATAATATTATAAATATAAGACCTTCATATATACTTGCTATTCATTGAAGCATTTAGCATTTTTCCCATTTCTAGACAACAAATTTACAAAAATCCACAAACATATCAAAATAATGTAATAAAATTATTATTAAAAGCCAACTAATAAACTTTCAACGTCCCCAACTCTCCAGTGGCAAATCAAAAGCATTAAAATATTTTTCGTTTTTCTTTTTTTTTTTTGTCCAGTAATTTCCCTATGAAAGTTTTTACCCCGTTTTACGAAAATAATGAAAAAGTTAGAGAGTAAAATGCTCGCCCCGGTTGCCAAGTGGCAGTCCAAATTAACAGCTAATTACGTGCGAATGAGAACTCCGGAGGGGAAAATGAAATGGGGGCGTCGGTTGTCGGGGAAAATGGAAATGGGGAAAATGCAGGACAAAAACCAAACACGTACAGCAGCTAAATGAGGAGATATTTGGTAGAGACCGAGAGAGAGAGAGACGGGCAAAAAGTCAAACATTATTTGAATACAAAATTGCCCTTGAAAAGGGTTGCCAGCCAGCTAGCCAGCTAGCCAGCCATATGCAAAAAGGGGGCAAAAACCCCCAAAAAAAGGGCGACATTACAAAAAAAAAAAAAAAGGAATACGAAAAACAAACAAGAAAATGCAAAAGGCGACAACAAAAGTGACAAATTAGTCAGTGGCGTCGACACTAAAAGCGTTATGATTGAGAAAGGGCGCAGGACCCCCCTCTTAAAACCCGCTTTACGCCCGGTTTATCACAATTTACAGTAAAACTTGGCTAACTTGAGACGGTTTTTTATATATTATTACAAATTAGTTTATTTTACTAAAAATAAACGGGTTTTTATAAAATTGAGATTTTTCAATGCAAATTAACTACAAAGCAGGGCTCCTCAGGGGGAGTTCTTGGTAGTACTAGAAATTCTATAAATTTCATTAATTTACAATATTATTTTCCTTTATTTTAATTAAATTATTATTAGTATTATTTTCCATAAATTTAAGGTTATATAATACCATAAAAAATAGTAATTTAAATAATAAAATAAGTAATAAGTCCACTAATTGAACTAAACAATTTTGCAAGCTTTTTTTTAATTAATAATATAAACAATAATATAACTAATAAATCTTCTTATTGTGACTTAAGAATTTCTTGTACCTCTTTTTAACCCAATTCCCCTTTAGATCCTTGAAAAGTCCCACTTAGCCAATTTCAACTGCGATTTGTTGTTTCGCAAAAGGACAGCCATTTTTATATCCTTTTGGGTCAGTGAGTGGCCGCAATTAAAATTCAAAGAGCAGAATGCATTTGCTGTTGCCGTTGCCAGGGGACGATGATGTTAATAATGATGACTATGCTGATGATGATAATGATAATGAGGAGGAGGAGGTAGGTGGTTATGGCGACCAGGCTGAATTTCCAATTGCGATGCTTGTTATAAGACAGCCTCCGCCCGAAATCCCCACACGTAGCCAGCCGGGGGGGGGAGCTTGCCCCAAAGTCCATACACAAGCCCCCGCATATAATTACATGCTAAATTGTGTGCTACAAATAACAGGGCATTAAGGGTTGCCACTGTGGAAGGGGGATTTGCGAATTATACAATATTATACAATTTCCATCACACTTGCAGCAAGGCATAAAGAAAATCTTCTTTAGCGGAGTTGCTCATTGTGTGGTAAGAACATTAAGAGACTTTAGGATTTTATTTGTAATTAGAAATATATATATTTTTTTAAGTTTATCTAAGATTTAGTTAGTAGAAAAACAATAGGGGGGAAACTGATTATGTGATAACATTATTAAGAGCCTTTTTAGACTTCATTTGTTATCAAAAAAAATATTTTTTAATTTAATTATTAAAAAAAATTTGAAGGGGGTTACTTATTAAGTGGACCTTTTTAGACTTTATTTGCTATAAGATATATATTTTGTTTAATGAATTTGTGATTTAGTTTTCAAAAAACAAACTCCAATTTGCAAGAAATTCTAATTTTCACAGTTTAGCATTTTTTTTAGTTTCATTTTCCATTGTTTCAAATTGCATGCAGCGATCGGTGGAATGAAACGATCAGCAGGATAACTATCGATAACAATTGATGGCCGGAAGAAGCATAAAAAAATATGGCGACGGTGTTGCATTTGTGAATTTAGTGACAAAATTTGATATTTCTTAGCTTTCAACGCCTCAAGATTAATCATATCTATGTGGAAAGGCAGTGAAACAACTCCAGTTGGAGGAGCGGTGGGCAGGTGCCTTGTGTTTCTGGTGGCTTCTGCATAAATAATTGCCAAAAATAATTGGCTTCGCTACAGTGTAATTAGCTGGAATTCGGTGGAATCCTTTCGCCAAGATGACAACGCTGGCGAGGAGACCTCCTCATCTTCGTCCTGGTCCTCATCCCCATCGCCCTTTGGCCAAAAGTCAAATACCAGCCCACAGAGCAGAGAGGGAGAGGGAGAGCAGCAAGCGCCGCCATGCGAAATGCAGTGAGCCAAAAATAATGAACTCCAAATGAAGTAAAACAAAGGGAAAACACTGGTTTAATTATTCATATTTCATTAGTGAACAGCAGCAGCAGCAGAAGCAGCGGCAGCGGCAAAAGCAGAGGCAGAGCCAGCGACGACGCAGGTGAAGAAGGCGATGCGATGGCCATATAAAATTTATAAAAATCAAAGTAAGCACTGGGACCAGAAGAAGAAGAAGAACTGGGGTGGCAAAAACAAAAACCGAAGCTGAAATGCTCTTATTTTTGAAGGAGAAGGTAATTTAAACTGGTTGTATACGCCATATTCTGTCTTATTGACTGCGAACTTTACTGAAGAAATGTAAGCATAATTTGTAATATGAGTTAATTACTTATATTATTACAAACTTAATTAGTTTGTATTTATAAAATAATTAAAAAAAAAATCCCTAGTTTCCTGGTTGCTTAAACTAATTTGAAGCCAAATACATCAAGTTTAATTTGGGTTATTAGAAAAATAAGCATTCTTATTGGTTATTTGGTTATTAGATAACAATTGATTCTTTTTATGAATATATATTATAATCTATACAACATTTTAAATTATATACTACATAACTATATATATTTCATATACTATTTATATTATATACTTTATAAATACATAAATTAATTATTTATCTAAGGATAACAATTATTTCTAAACCTAGAGCTAACGTAGATTTTAAGAGCCATGACAGCTTAGGTCTTCATCTAGCGTTTTGTGTATTAAAAACTATATAAATATATACATAAAAACGTTACTTATATGATTTAGAGGTTGGAAAATTACTTCTAAAATAATAAACCCATTCAAGGGTATAAAAATTGTTAAATCAATTCAGTATTAATTCCATATTCCTAAATAAAGAAGTCAATATCTAAGCTGTTCCTATATTTGTCCTGAAAGTCGCTATATAAGTCGATATTTTAACCTTGCTGTAAAAGTTTTCTAAGTCCATAAATTATAATAATTCAATCTTAAAAAGAACAAAAATTAATTCAATAAAATTTCTAGAATAAATACAAGTTAAATGCAATATTTTTAATTAATTGCCTTTTTAGATATCTTAAAGTTTTTCATGAATTTTTAATATATTATTCGGAGCTAATATAATATATTAATTATATAATATAATAACTTGCAGATATATTCTTTCCCTTCAATATAGAACACAACACTAAACCAGAATATATATATTTCCACTCCCCTCAGCAAGAGTATACAATTGAAGAAGTATAAAATGCAGACCTGGAGGTCAGCTTTGGTAGCGAAACAAAAGGGAAATGTCGGAAACGAATCTGGGATACACATCATCATTTGTCTTGGCGCGGGGGAAAGCGGAAGGGAAGAGGGGACTCCGCTCCATTTAGGCCAGGTCGTCGGCGGGCACACACATTGATGAATGAAGTGCGTAGTTGCTTGGCTGAAAGGCCAAAAGGCAGGCAGGCATTAAAAATGCACACGCAATCAGAAAATGCTTCACGACGGCCTCATAAACTCTGGAAACCGGGATTCAGGACTTTGCCTGTGCCAGGTGATGGATCAGCAGCCTCAGATAAGACAGGCGAAGGAGAAGCAGCACAAGGAGAAGGATACACTCGGAGTCGGGGTAATGAGTGAGTTGAAGTTGGGGGGGGAGGGGGATGGACGACGGGCCGCCGTCAAATGTTGTAAGCTCCTTTTGAGCCGGGGCCCCGACTCCTCCTCGACAGCGTTCGGTTTTGGTAGCAATTTATAATTTGTTTGAGGGCTTTCAGCGGCCTTTCAAGGCAATTACCCGCGACGACGTCCACAACCTGGGCCTGGACCCTGGACCCTGGGCTTACCTTTGCCATCATCAGTAGCCGAAGCAGAAGCAAAAGCAAACAGCAACAGCGGCAACACCTTGCCAGCATTTCGGCTTGACTGGCTGCGAACTTTGGCACCCAGTGTCTGGACGCAGGCAGGTTTGCTTACTGGGTCAACGGGTTGGCATGGCCGCCACTTTGCCACCCAATCCCTGGTCCTCGACCTCGTGATTTATTATGGCTGCTGCTACCGCCCCCGGAACCGTCGAGGATGTTTTCTTTGACGCGGCACGTTCATGCCCAAGCCAAAGGATGCGTGTGTGCACTCGAAAATAAAATGGATCACGTAAGTGAAACTACCAACAAATATGAAATGATTTCCGTTTAAAAAGAACGAGAGCAAGTAAGGGAAATTTATTGAACTCACGAGAGAGAGAGAGAGAATTTAAAACAATTTAAAAACTTGAATGTAAGATTTAAATAAGGATACAAGGTTAAAGTAGGAAAGTTAAAACTTAAACCTTTAGCAGTTGTGCTGTTTTATTGAAAGGAAAAGTCCGATTAAATATTTATCGATAAAAATATAGCTCTTAATATTTTATCGAAAATATCGCAAATATTCATATGAACCATTTTATTTATACATTTTTACTAAATATAGAAAAATAACGCATTTAAAGTATATATATTATTGAATTTATCTCTCTTTCCGATTATATTGTTCCGATATTTCCTACAAAATATCGATTTATTGCACATATATTGCCTGCTTAAAATATCGATATCAAATATTGATATTTTATCGATAAAAACTAAATTTCAGCCTTTCTACAATTAAAGTTATATATAAAACATAGACTAAAAAAGCCTTGTCCCTTTTATATCCTCATCTTACTCTTCATCTTATAATAAACCATTCTTTTTAACCCCCAAAAAACCCCAAAAGATCCCTAAACTTCTCTCAGTGTTCCTCTGTAGCCTGGTCAGTGAGTGCAAACAGGGGGGATGATGTTGACCCGTATGAATAAGCCACAGATATGCACAGATTTCCCATTGACAGCAACGACAGGGACTTTCGCTCTTTTTCGTGACTCCACAAGGTATGCGAATGCAAAAGGTGGCAATGGGAATGGAAATGGGTATGAAAATGGGAATTTGTTCCGAGAATGAGAATGGCAATGCGAATGGGCAAAAGGGGAATCCCAGCCACTTACTTGCACGCCCCGTCGCCTGTAGATTTGGATTAAAATTCAAGCTCTTTCCTGCTATTAATATTCCATTGCGTATTCGCGCGCGAGCGCCAGAGACAGAGAAAATATATATTCCATTTTTAATAACACGAAACTTTATGAAAATTTTATATACAGAAAAGGCAGAGCGAACGGGGAATCTTGGAATCCTGGAATCCTCGCAGAAAGAGAAAGCCAGCAGCACGGTTGTTGTAAGCTCAAACTTGAACCGAACTCAACTGAGCTGATGGGGAAGGGGCAGGAAAAGCAGCCTCGATGGATGGATAAATAGCGCAATGAACCCCACCCCACCCCACCCTCTAGAGTCACAAAAGAAAACAAGTCGGGGGGGAGGGGTAAAAAACAATTGAAATGTGAATATTAAATATATATATACACAAGTACAAGTTGTCCGTTAGTGTGTGCACCCGGCACAGATCCCACAGCAGCCACACCCACACGCCCACATTTGCGCCCACCGCTTGGCGGCCAAAACTCCCCGCGGCGTCATTGTGCTCCCTTTGCAGGTGGCAAGCGGCGGAGGGAAAATGCCATTTGATGGCATTTAGATGGGATCGCTGATTGATGTTACTGGCTTCTCTCCTCTTTGAATTCCCAAAGCCAGACCCGTGCTCGAGGCGCAGGCAAGGAAGGCAAGGACTCCTGTTCCTGTGCCTTGCCCTAAGAAGTTACCGAAAGCTGGCTCAACGAGGAGCAGAGTTGAGATGCCTTGCGATGAGTTTCAGGTATATAAAGATGCTGGTTACATGAAAGACAGGTTCAGAAAAAGGTTTCTTCCAGGTTTTAAGAGGAATTCTCCAGAAGAACTTTGATTTTTGGACAAAGTTCATGACTTTATTCATCATTTAGACAGGAAATATAGTTCCTGAACACTGACCTCTCCCAAAAAGAATGTGTAATCCCCATTTTTAATCGCATTGCTCTCTACCAGCAACCGATAACTTAATCTAAGTCATGTCCACATTTCGGATCACTTCACTCCTTCCACATGAACCTCAACCTTTACAGCTATAAAAAAAAGCCAAAGGGCTTTACATGGTTGCAGGTTCCAGGAAGCAGGAGTACCCTGCCTCCACCCGGCATATGTGTAATGCATGCAACGAGGCACATTAATTAAATAAAAATTGATTTTCCAAGCGCATGAAATGCAATCAACGGGCCCGGGCCTTCAAGTGGGTCCATGTGACCAGGATACCGGCCTGGATTTCCAGCTTGGAACGATGGTAACTGGACTTGGTTGGCCATAACCAGGGACTTGCCACTCTGCTCCACTCTGCCGTGTTGTCAAATGGAGTTAACAAAGTTTACGCTTTTTGCGCGCTGCTGTCTCTGCTGCTGCTGCTGCCTGGCTTTATTTTTTTGTGCTGCTGCTGTTGCTTTTTTGTGTCCTCTTTTTTTTTTTTAATATCTTTTTGTTGCTGCCTCGTATGCATAAGTACATAATGTGCAGCTGGCTGGACATGGCTGAAGGGGGAGCGAGTTCTTGGGGTGTAGCCATGCTCCTCGTTGGTCCGTTTCGCCTTTTATCCGTTTTGGCCACAACGGCGGCAATGAGTTTAATGTGCGCTGTCGCTTTTTGGCCGTATTTAAACCACAGCAAGTCATCAGGCAAATTGAATTTTCAACGTATGGTCGCACATTGCGTTGCTGCAACAGTCCGTGTCACGATATCTTCTCGGGGATGCCCCTGCTTTTCATTTTGTTATTTTCTTAACCCTCTATAGAGAGGGGAATATTCCCATTTTATATACTCTCATTTTTTCTTAGCTTTAAGATCATTTTTCAGATTAAATATTATTAAGAAATTTGGTTTATAAAAAATATATCTTTAAATTCCAGCTTAACTTCTTGGAGCTCTTCAACTCTTCAGTATTTTTTTAGTATATTAGTCATTAGCTTTAAAATACCGAAAGGAAAACCGTCTAGACCTTGAGTGGAAAATTAGCTTTTGGTTTTTCACGCGTTGCCTGCAGGCATTTCTGGGGTTTTAGGGGGTTAAGACTTGGCTGGCTTTCGCTGTCAGTGGCTGTATAACATTTCCATCCCGCTCTTATCAGTACGGTCAGCGACTGTCTTTTATATATATATACATACCGTATATATATATATACATACTATATATGTATATAGCGACATAGCCCCCCCTTGGAAACCCCGCCCCTGTGCATTTGCTTGCTTCGTTTCTCGTTACAAAATTACCCACGATAAAAATTGAATTACTTCGTCGTCGTTGGTCCTTTGGTCGTTGTCGTTTGTCCGTTGTCGTCGTGGTCTCCCTGTTTTTCACTCCCTGCAAAGTGTTGTGCTTACTCTTGACGCGCCCATGTCCCCCGTCCTTGATCCTGCCACCTCCCAGCTCCCGTCACTCCACTCCACTCCCTACTTAGACGACACTGAAACTGTCGCCAGGCCTGGAGTCCTGTGTGACTCTGTCTAATGATAAATGAGCTGCAATGGATGACAGCGAATCAACTTAAGTGTATTGCTCTGCTTCACTCCCCCACTCCGGGAGCAAGCTGCCCCGGAATCCCTTCTGGCCACCGCGGAGCCAGCCAATGCACTTTCCCCTTAACGCTTTTTTGCTCCTGTTTACGTTTCACTTCAAAATTCTATGCTACACACTAAATATTTACATAGGAAAAAAACTTGGCAAGTGTAAGTGAGATGCTTTAAAGAAACAGCGGCGGCGGCGGAAAAACTTTGCCAAAGTTCCTTCACTCATTATGCGCCTTCGAGGACGAGGTCGACCGGGGAGGAGGATGGGCGGCGGGGCATAATCAGCAAATTGGAAGGAACCAAGGTTGGGTTATCTCCGCCAAAATAAAAGAGACAAAAATGAAAGAAAAAAGTGGTGACTAGGCTAGACTCGAAACAGCTGCGCAGAGAACCCATTAAGCAAGTTCAAAGACGCAAAGTATTATAGTTCTTTGGGATTTTTAGTAGATTATTTTTAGGGTTATTCTAATACTTAATCAGAATCGATTAAAAATAAAAACAAAAGAGCTTAGTTTAGATTTTTTAGGATTTTTAGAATTTGTATGATTTTCCTAAAAAGTCGAAACTAAGCTCTTTTGATTTTATTTGCTCTTGTTTCCTTAAGAAAAGATCTTTTAAATCTTAAGATCTTAAGACAATATAATACTAAGATGGATAACCACCCTTCCTGTCCCTTATAATAATTAAATATAATCTAATACATATTTGGAATGTAAGTAAGTTGTCTTTTTCCCCGTTTTCCTTACTACACTTTGCATGCAATGTACAAGCAATTTATAAGTTTTTGGTAATATAGTTAGTAAAGTTGGTATAACTTACTATATATTACTAGACCTTACTATTACCTACTACTACTTACTATAACTTATTATAACTTACTAGAACTTACTAGAACTTACTAGAACTTACTAGAACTTACTAGAACTTACTAGAACTTACTAGAACTTACTAGAACTTACTAGAACTTACTAGAACTTACTATAACTAACTATAACTTACTATAAGTTACTATTACTTACTATATCTTACTATAACTTACTATTACTTACTATAACTTACTATTACTTACTAAACCTTACTATTACTTACTATTACTTACTATTATTTACTATAACTTACTATAACTTACTATTACTTACTATTACTTACTATTACTTACTAGAACTTAGTACAACTTACTAACTTTACCAACTATATTACTAAAAACCTAATTAATTGCTTGTACATTGCATGCAAAGTGTAGGAAGAAAGGAAGGAAGGAAGTAACAAAATAGTTACTTAAAAACTAATACAAAAACACACTTTTTTTTGCCAGATTCATAGAAAGTTCAAGATTTATTAAGATTTATTGGGAAAAGAAAAAAAATATTTATATTTTAATATGTATTTAAAATAAATTGCAATAAATTAGGTAGGACCAAGGTTTAAGGATATAAGAATATCATTGCCAATATTGGGAATACGGTTTGATTGAGTGAGATTATCGTACGGATGCAGCAGCAGCAGTTTTGATTCCCCGTTTCGGTGGGCGTTCCACGCCTCCTCCGCCCGCCGCCTACTTCTCCAGGCAGCGGGCCACGTCCTTGTCCACACAGGCCTGGGCGAGCCAGTCGAAGCGCTCCTTCTTGGGACAGCGCAGATGGGCGAACTTGTGCTTGCCGGACCTCTTCACCTCGCAGCGGTAGTACTTGCGGCAGTCACGGACATCCGGGTAGATGTCCTCCTCGTCGCACTCGTCGCTCTTCTTCAGCTTCTTGACCAGATCCTTGATGTACTGCTTGCGCTCCTTGGAGCTCGGCTCGTCCTCGCTCTCGTTGTCCTTGTTCTGCGACTCGGCCTCCTTGTCCTCCTTGGAGTCCTTGGACTTCTCCTTCTCCTTGCTGTCCTTGTCCTTGTCCTTCTCCTCAGAGCTAGGCTTCTTCTGCTCTTGCTCCTTCTCCTTGGACTGGTCTTCGCCGGACTTGGGCTTATCCTTTGACTTCTCGCCCGAGGCCTTGTTGCTCTCCTCAACGGAGGCGTTCTCGTTGGACGCTGGCGGAGCTGGGGCAGCCTGCTCTACGCTCTCAGCGGTCTCGGGACTGTTGTTGCTCGGCTGCTCCGACTGACCCGGCTGCTGGGGCTGTTCAGGGATCTGGGGCACCTGCGGCTCCTGGGGTTGTTGGGGGTTCTGGGGCACCTGTGGCACCTGCGGCTCTTGGGGCTGGGCAGGAGCCTCGGTCACTGGCTTCTTGGTCGTGCGCCAGCTGTTTACCCAGTTCTGCCAGTTAGGCCAGAAGGGCAGGGGACGATGGGGAGGAATGGGGTTGACGTTTCCATTGTTCAGTCCATTGCCAGGAGCAACAGCTCCGGCGTCGGCGCCATTTTGTCCCGGAAGCTGGGGCCTCCAGTTAGGTGGCAGGATCGGAATGTTCGGGCGGTTAAGCCACGGCCAAGAGCCAGGTCCGACAGGGAGCGAAGGAACCGATGGAATGACTCCAGCTGGCGCGTTAGGATCGGCAGGAGTGCCAGGGGCAGCACCAGCACCGGATCCAGGAGCACCTCCAGCAGGGACATTGGGATCAGCAGGAGCACCAGGGGCAGCGGTCGATCCCTCAACAGGGGCACCAGGGGCAGCGGTAGATCCTTCAACAGGGGCTCCAGGGGCAGCGGTCGATCCTTCAACAGGAGCACCAGGGGCAGCGGTAGATCCCTCAGCAGGAGCTCCAGGGGCAGCGGTAGATCCTTCAACTGGGGCTCCAGGGGCAGCGGTCGATCCTTCCACAGGGGCACCAGGGGCAGCGGTCGATCCCTCAGCAGGAGCACCAGGGGCAGCGGAAGATCCCTCAGCAGGAGCTCCAGGGGCAGCGGTAGATCCTTCAGCAGGAGCTCCAGGGGCAGCGGTAGATCCTTCCACAGGGGCACCAGGGGCAGCGGTCGATCCCTCAGCAGGAGCACCAGGGGCAGCGGTAGATCCCTCAGCAGGAGCACCAGGGGCAGCGGTCGATCCTTCAACTGGGGCTCCAGGGGCAGCGGA